>CM060947.1:198072383-198199038 GCA_030765055.1 Mantis religiosa | reverse complement strand
ATATCATTCTGCCTGTTGCGCACCTCGGTAACGTAGATCACAGCGTGTCTGCCTGACGTTCAGAGGTCCCGAGTTCGAATCTCGGTCAGGGTGAATTATATGGGTAAGGTTTTTCAGGGGTTTCCTTATCCTGAAAGATGTATGTCGGGGAACTCTAAGCTCCATGGACCCTGGGCTTATTTGAGCATCATTTCACCCATTTCACGTTGGAGGACTTAAGTTAAAAGAGAATTCTGTCTGTCAAAATGGTTTCTAAGTTGTAAATAAAAATACGACTGTGCCCACTTCAATACTATAAATTGTAGCGTCTATATTAGGGTCTCTTTCGAACTGTTATAGAGCCTATTCGGCTGACCATTTTAATTTTAACTGTTTATAGTGTTTATTGCACCGAGCTTGGTAATAAGTTTAGGAGTTATGCTACGTAAACGGTTAATGTATTTTCGCCTTGGCTTATCGTTAGGAGTTAACTGCAAGTATACTTCCGTTACGATGAAGCTTTTGTTCCTCTGTAAAGTTTGAAATATATTACCAAGTTAAATCGTCCACAAGAAGCTTAAGCTGTTTAGATAATGAACTTTCATATTAACAAATTTACTTTTCGTAATTTGGCATGTTTCTTTTCCGCACAATGCATATTAGGCGTAATTTATTAGCTGCACGTGTGAAATAACTCCACATGTAAACACATTTTATGGGTTTATTCGCTTCTAGAGCTCAGGTCAAAACTGATTTGTTGTTTGCAAGGGAGCCAGATGATTTAAGTGCCATGCTCTTGATAAAAAACCCAGCTTCTCGTAATGTCAGGCTATCTCTTCTCTGCGTAATAGTGTTTACTTACCACTTCCATCAATTACGATAGATACTAATTACATAGACAATTTGACACATACCATACTATCCCCGTTCAGTACAATCAAGTATGTACTAGGATTCGTCAAATACCGACCAATCGCTGATCTCTAAATCGATTATTGTACACCATGCACAATTATCGCTCAGCAATTATCACAAGTTTCTTTACTGTTGGGTATAACGATTACATAAGCAGTGAAGAGATTCAAAAGGTAACTTGGCGGCTGAAAGATGTGGCTGAAGTATGTTGTTCGAAAATAGAGGTATGTTACTTTATTATTTTCTTATAATCAATCAGCGCCACCTGACGGCTTTAATACCAAAGTTGCTTTCACCAGTGTTAACTTGTGCACGGCCTGTAAGAACTATAAATCTTGTATTCCGTCACTTGTGAGGTTAAGCTTCATTCATGTGGAAATTTAGGCCTATATAATTTAGGGAATCAAATAATTTGTTTTCTTGCTTTTAAGAATTTGTTTTATTCGTGAAATAGTCTCTACAAATGCAACTCGTTACTTCATCGCTCGTGAATTTATCGGTAATTTCAAATCCACTCATGACTTTGCCTATGATAATTCTAGTAGTTAATGTAGTTACAATTCCCGATATGAACACTTTTAGCAGCAAATTTATTATGTATCTGAAATAATCGGATCACCATGTTATCAACATTTGAGATAACGCCAAAATGTTTGCTGTATATCCGTCATGTGTTTGCGCACATGAAATATGTGTTATATACTGATTGCCCAGGACAAGCAGGCAAGCTAGAGGAATGTGCAACGTAATCACTTTTGCTGTCTCCTCGGGGTGTATGCTCGCCTTCCGAGTATGACAAGGATGGAAGTTTCGTTTAAAATACACAAGTGTCGCCCCCATAGCTCACCTATACATAATGCCTATCGCTACAACAAACATTAGATCTGGCAGCATGGGTGACTCATGTGCACTCTCATTTACTCATTTCCTAATCTCTGTTTCATATAGCCTTGCCCCGCTGACATGTAATCACTCCGCGTGCAACTACCTTCCCCCCATCCTAATTGGCTAATGCTTTCGCGCCATAGGCCACAGGCGGTGCCCTCTCGTCACATTTAAAACTGCAGTAAACATCATAACAATTGTCAGAAAGATAGATAAAATCATACAAATAAGAATATGAAGACATGCAAAAATATAATGCAAGTTATAATGAAACTGACCAAGTTGAAACTGAATGAATGACCAATGAAACTGAAACAAGTTTATAATGAAATGCCTTCAACTTTTTCCACTGGGATTTTTTAAAACCAACACACATACCTTGCAAAAATGCTTGTCTTTCAGTCTTAAAAGTCGTGTCACATCATACCTGTATGTACTTCATTCGCCCAACTCTCATCAAGGTAGTATAATTTGCGTATTGTATCCCGGTAGTCTGATTGTCCTTAAACGACGTCTTTGCCACACAACAATATCGCCCCTGGAGTGTAAGTTTTCCTGTTGTCTCAAGTTTATGTCGCGAAGGTCCTACGCATCTAACACACCTGTAAGTTCAGAGCACAGCTGTTCGACTTCTCACACTAACAAAGACGGATTCCTCCCTGTAAGTGCATTAAACACATGCACCACAATTCTTTTTTCGCCGCTTTGTAAAGGTTTTCCCTTGCGATGCTTCAGCGAAAAACTGGCGGTAGGCTCTGCCATTATACGTATAAGTACACGCGCAATAAACGATCAATAAAATAATTTAGCTTTCGCACTCGGCACAACACACATTCGAATGTCGACATATGACTAATCCAGTTCAAAACAAGGTCAGTGATAAAAGTCATATAAACAAATATGTCATCACAACCGCTAAAGCACGTGCTATCGTGTCAAGGAACCTCCTCTTTACTTCGTTTAGAATTAACATGCATTTCAGATAAATCGACTCTGTTGCGTAATATATTTAATTCAAAGTTACGAAAATATAAATCTGACATTTCTCTTCCAACATATAAAGATATATCACCATGTTAAATAACGAACTAATTTTTACCGCACAACAGTCTATGCTGCAATAGCAGCCAATGAGAAGTGATAAGGTCACGTGACCGTTAAAGAGATACGGGGGTGAAACAAGGATTAGTAAACTGATCCGCTACCGGAGCAGATAAGCAGTTCAAGCTCCTCTACCCTTCATACCCCTCTAGCCTTCTTGTCGTGGGCATACAGTAAATATACTTACGTTGTTTGTTAACGACACTGTCAATAGTCAATGTCCGCAGTTATTTCTTTTACTTCAATACATCTACTCACATTGGGCTGCCATTTATTAGCATACATATAAACCAACGGTCAGGGCCAAGTTTCAACCTAAGACCTCGGATCAGTAGACTAGCACATAAGCACTGAGTCAGCTACCCGCCTCTAAGGCGAAGGCTTAGCGTACCTGCCTAACGTTTAAAGAGGTCCCGGACTGAATTTCGTCAGGATACGTTATATGGATAATATTTATTTTCCTCGGGATTTTCTCTTATTCTAAATGTGAATATCGGGTTACTCTAAGCTCTATGCTCTACAAACTCATTTATCTTTCGATATTGACAACGTTGGAGGACTTTAATTTTCGCTATAGCGAAATCCCTCCCTTTGAAGAAATCCCTCCAATCCAGAATCTTCTTCGCATGGAATATCTGTGGCAATGTTTGTTACCTAAAAGTGGTTCTAACGATTTGGATTAAATATCGTAACATGTTTTAACATATATTCATGTCAGGAAACGTATATCTTCAGTTTTCTATAAACTGCTTGTGAAGTTTTCCTTAATGACTTTTGCATAATTAATAAGCCGGAAGGCATAGGTAAAATATTAAAACAGCAAAAATGCAGATCTTCATAAAGCAAAGAATTTGTGTCAAATAACTGTTACTGCATAATTAGTCTGAGTTTTCAAATAAAACTTTCATCGTGTGGTAAAGCTTTAAAGCGCTTCTCTTTCAAACATGCACATATTTCTACTCCTATTATTTCCAAAATTGATTTTGAAATCATTTAGTAGCACCAAATCTTTGTTTACTTTTAAGGGACTTCAGCTCTCCTGAATTTCATGCTCGGCTTATGGTGACGTCTTTTGGCGTTTGGTTCATATAATATTTTAACTTCAATTAAATGTACAAAAGCACAAATTACGGAATTCTTGTTAAATAGTATGGATGTCATGTTATCTGTTTCCTCACTTAACTCAGTAGTCTTTTCTTTTGAAAGATGCACGAACAAGACATACAAAGTCTGTCCATTACTCCTCTTTAAGATATTTATCTTTAAGGTTATAATTGTAGTAGTACAATAATAACTTCTGCCATAAATAAAATAGATACATTGGAAACATGAAACCATCCCTTATTATTAGGACTTACCCTGCATTACTACGCTTTTTTTTAATAATCACCATAACAATTTTCTGAGTTATGCCGGGGACCACGATTCGCCTCATTAGGATTGGGATTACTACGGAGGTGATTCGACATCGAAACTTGTGGTTTATCGTACCTAAGCTCCAAGTACAGCATCCCGGAAGGAAGGATGAGGTGAGCGGAGGTGGTTGCCTACATGGTAACCCCGGAAAACATCCAATAACCTCCCAGGGACAGATAGGTCGGCCATAGGAATTAAACCCGGGCCTTCTGCAGTTCACGGACGAAACCGCCTGAGCCACTGTATCCGCCTGGTATCCCCTCAATGTTTAGTCTCCCAACTCGATGTGCCTACTATCCAAAGCAAACAGCCACCTAGTAGTAGCATGCGAGCTGTCCACTTTACTCGTGGTTCCCGCCTGTGAGAACCAGGCAAGTTCAGACATGTTCAGTATCGCCTACCGCTGTAATGGAAGTAGCACGACAGGAACAATAAGCAATTTCAAAATTCTGCTTTCGTCTCAACAAATCTTCAGTTGAGGCTTATGCAATGTTACAGGAGGCCTATAGAGCGTCTGTTCTTCCCTATAGCACATCTCGAAGGTGGTTTAAAATGTTTATAGAGGGGAGAGAGTCAATTTCAAAGGAAGGTGGTCCACTTATTGCTCTTACGGAAGAAAACATCAACACTGCTGCTGCCATTGTGAGAGAGGATTGACGAATTAACTTAAGATCACTTTCTGAAATACTGAACATTTCATTGCGTGCCACCCGTACGTTGGTGACAGAAACATTACACATGAGACGTGTTTGTGCACAATGGGTTCCAAGACTGTTGATTTCCGAACAAAATGGCATTCGCATGCAGGTCTGCATGCCGTTAAAGTTTATGTTAGAGGAAAATCCGGAGCTTCCTTCAAACGTAATCACTGCTGATGAAACGTGACTACATCACTTTGATCCTGAGAGCAAACAGCAAAGCTCAGTGTAGAAATCTCCTTCATCACCAACCCCCAAAAAAGCAAAAGTGGTTGCTTCTGCTGGGAAAGTTATGGTCATCTCATTCTTTGATATTCGTGGATTGGTTTATCAGCATGTTGTACCTGCACACACATATCAGTAACTGGACAATACTACAGGGATGTCCTGAAAACATTGCAAGTCCATATCAGGCGCAAAATACATTTCCGTGAAGCAGGCTGGATGCTGCACCACGATGATGCGCGGCCGCATATTGCCAATCTTGTTGCTGAATATCTTGCAAAAATCAACGTGAAGTGCATCCGTCACCCTCTCTATAGTCCGGATTTAGCCCCATGTGACCTTTCTCTTTCCCTAACTTGAAGAAACGCCTTCGTGGGAGCCATTATCCATCATCAGAAGCAGTGGTGAAGGCTGCGGAGGCGATTTTGAAGGATCTCTCAAAAATGGTTTCCAGCATGTCTTTGAAGACTGGCAGAAACGCTGGGACAAGTACATCGCATTCAGGGGAGACTATTTGTGAAAAGGACCATCAAAATTATGAGGATGAGTGAAGGTACGTTGTAAAAAAATTGTGAGCATTCTTTATTGAACAGCCCTCGTACCTAGCAAGTTGCATTTATCTACTACTTATTAAGAAATATATTCCCCAAGTTTCAGTCTGATAACTTACAGACGAAATCAACAGGAGAATTAAGTGCCAAAAATGTCTAAAATTAAAATTACAACCAAGAAACTCGTACTTAAAAATGTAATCGTAAATACGGACTGAAATTCTGTTTATCTGTACATTTTCTCTTAAAACAAATAAATAAAAACGTCACACACACACGCACGCACGCGCACACACACACACATCACTTTATATTATACTTTCACTGCGACAGCAAAAATATCTGCATGAAACTGTAGCTATAGTATCACATGTAATAAATTAAAAAGCTATCTTGTACGTCCTTATTACTTTTCTGTAATTTTCAACAATTGCTTACCTTAGAAAAAGAAAATAAAAGGGAATTACTCTGGCCCGATGTAGCTGAAGCAAGGGGACTAACCAATCACTCTGAAGAAAGAGGGAATGGAATATAGTCTCTTTCAGCGGGGAACATCTGGAAGTCACACATTTTATGCGTGTAGTGTCCTGGAATGCTTCAACTGTGTGGATTTTGGCGCGGGCGTCTTACCGGATAACGTAAACCGGATCTTTATTAAGAATGTAGCAAAGTTCAATTCTCTTAGAACACCGCAAGCGAACCTGAAACTCATCATTGCTCATTAAATAAGAACCGTGTACCTATCTTTCAGGTATAGTGTGCTACGTGTTACCTCAACGGTGAAAGCAAACTTTCAAATGAGTTGTACTGTGGCAAATATTTATTTTTGCATACCAGCAACATGTAGCTCACATATGTATAATATTGAGCATTTTGACCAAGAAAAGGCGGTCTGTAACACTCCATTCTGTTCCCCGCACAATGAACAAACTAAGGCAAACATCAAACTGGTCAATTGTCTTGTGGTTAATTCACTTGGGAGGTCTATGGTTTCATTACTGCTAGAATGAAAAATAAATCTGACACTTGGCACCGTCAACTTCACAGAAACCACCAAAGCACATACAAGAGGCTCCAGTTGGAATATCGGATACAATGACATGTCTGGTTAAAGTTTTCTCCGGGGTTCTCCCTTATGCTAAAAATTTAAGGTCGGGGAACACTAAGCTATGTGAACCCCGGACTTATTTGAGCACCATTTCACCCACTTCATCCATCATTCGATATGACTTAACTAGTTAACTGACATTAAATCTTTAAATAACGCCATCATTTTTGCTTCAACTGTAGCCCCTTAGTAAGAACTGGTGTCTTCCATTCAGAGCGTCCTTCTACGTCGCCGCATATGAGCCATTTATACTGTATAAATTTCATTTTCATAACCGCTCTGAAATCACTTCAGTTATGTTATTTTGTACCAACTCTTGATTTATATTCATTTTAGCACCATTAGTATGTACTCATAACAATTTTGCGAGCGTATTTGCGACATGCAACAGCATCCTTCATTCACTGGCATGGAGTTCGTTGCTACCTCATTTCCATCCAGTAAAATCAGCTCATATTAACTTTAGTCAATCACGAACATAAGAATACCTTTCCTTTGTGGAGCAAATCATGTGATAGGAGCTGGTTCCGTTAACTTTGTGGCAACGTCAGTCTAATTATAAAGTGCATTATGATCAGATGAGCAATAACATAAACGGGAACGACATTTTCGTATTCATAATATGTTAATAGCAAAACTAACAGGCCCGGTAAGAGTAAACGTAAACAAAACGAGCAGCACTCGCGCGGTTGGAATCGCGCGATCGTGCGCATAGCCACTTGGCTGGCGCGGCCAAATCAGAAAAAAACTGTAGCACTTATTATACTTACAGGCTAATTATTTTGTTTTCTTCACAGTGCTCCATAACCGAGTCCATTTTCAAGTTCATTTGCGATCTTCCGGCAACAGATGAAGCTGTGTTATTTGCGTTCCTTCTAGAGATCGATACTGGAGAGAGACGTCGGAGTTCAATAAATGAGGTCAAAAGAAAACCTTAATTAGCGGGTATGACGAGCTGCCTGCAAGTTAATTTTAACTTATCAAGCTCTTGAGAGCTCCTGCTTCTGTCTGCATCCTCGCTTCAAGTGCATTAGGAGTTCAAAGGAAAAAGTAGAATTCATTATCTGAGAAGAGACATTTGCAGGTTTTGAACGCGCTATTGTCCTCCGTTTCATTGGACGATGCACCTGTAATATATATGGTAATAAACAGCATGGGAATTTCCAAGCACTAATGCCAGAACGGCAGAAAATTAGGTTAAACTGTTACTGTAATTACGTAGTGATGTCGCAGATAACAATGCCCTCTCATCCCTCGTACAGCCCGCAGTCACCACTCAACCACTAACCAGACTGAGTTTTAACTGCCGTCAGAAACTGTTGGTTACTAGTGTTAGATACGCCCTTTTATTGATATGGGTAGACTGTGGGCAACTGAAGGCCTCTTGCTAAAGAACTTTATGTATATGCCCAAATGAGGTCACAATAAGGTTTAAGGTCCAGAGGTGGGTCTTCAGGCCCTTCATCTTTAGCTCTTCGTCTTTCCTGACATGGATTGGAGATTACATACACGTATTGAGACCATTTATAAACTTACACAGCAATTTCAAGCCACATTTGGAGAAACAACTGAGAGAGAGAAAAAAAAACAATCTTGTTCAAATTTAAAAGCTGTTACTGTGAAATTATATGAAAATGTGTTTATATTTTTACAAGCAAATGTGCGTACAGCATTTGAAGATTTCAAGTATATTCATCTTTGGAAAGAAAAATTAAGTTTTAAGTGTTTTATAAATTAATTCCTGTTCTTACAATACAGCCCATGTGAAGGACGATATAGTTGCAACACTTCCTTGAAAACAATGAAAAACAACTTGAAACACTTTGCTATAACCGCATCTAATACTTACACAGGAAATTCAAATGCTACACAAAAGCTTTGAAATCATTTGTCGATGCATTTCAAATTTTGTTTAAGCTTCATAAAGAAGTTTATTTCCTATAATACATATAATGCATTCTGCCCGAAATTTCAAAATCGTACGCGCGTACGAGTGTGCGTGTTGTGTGTGTGTGTGTGTGTGTGTGTGTGAGAGAGAGAGAGAGAGAGAGAGAGAGAGAGAGAGAGAGAGAGAGAGAGAGAGAGAGAGAGAGAGAGACTCAAAAACCAAAATCCAGTTTAAATACAAAACTTAGTTTTTAAGTTCATCCTCAAACGATGCGATATGGAGTTTTTCTAGGAAATGCCCACCAACCTAAACTACTCTTTATATGAAACATTTTTCGATGTCCTATTTGTTTTTATTTTCTCAATGAATGGGAATAAATATTTTAAATAAAATACGTATGTTTAAGATATTTTCATGTCAAATGAAATGTGCATGTTGTATGTTCTAGAAATAGCCTCTGAAGTCCTTTACATTCATTTATACCCCGCCTTTAACTACTATGGTCATATCGGCGGCCGTTCTCCTTTGGAACATACAGAAGGTGTTTACTCGTTACCTTTTTGGGTTTTAATCATTACATCACGCATACATTCACACTCTCATTCATACTTCCAGACTCTGGGGAAGATGGGGAATTATCTTGATCGGAGAAAAATCCCCAACCCCACCGCCGGGAATCGAACCCGGAACACGGTAGGCAGGTGCCCTGCCGACTGAGCTACGGGGCCAGCCCATATAAATCTTAAAGAGATCTGCTACAGCATTAATGTTTTAAGCTATTAAACATTTCCGAGATATTCGTTTAAATCTACAGATACACAGGGGGAAGGGTACCCTGTATCGGACAGTTCTTGCATGTGAGGCACTGATCCAGTCTTCATGAAATTTTCGCCACAAATGCTTTGTTTTTTTTTCTCATATTCTAAGCTCAGTGTTTTTTTCCTCACTATTTGTGTGTGAAATCACTAAAAATGTTACGGTTCAAAGGTTAGATGCCACAACAAGAAAGTATTGACTTAAATGCTCCGTTCTGCACACTTTGGTGTCATTTCTGAAATAATAATAATAATAATAATAATAATAATAATAATAATAATAATAATAATAATAATAATAATAATAATAATAATAATAATAATAATAATAATAATAATAATAATAATAATAATAATAATAATAATAATAATAATAATAATAATAATAATAATAATAATAATAATAATAATAATAATAATAATAATAATAATAATAATAATAATAATAATAATAATAATAATAATAATAATAATAATAATAATAATAATATAACAATAATATTATTATCATCTGCAGTGGCATAAGATGGCTATCTAACGTTTTTATTTGATTGTTCAATACATCTTCTTCCTCTTCCGAAAAAGTGCTTTTATATGTACCAATGGCACGTTTCACTTTGGTTTCATTTTATGCAGAAATTAATTTCAATATCTCTCCTAATGTGCTTTTAGGAACATAGAATTACTCATTTGTTTCCCTAATGCAGTTCCACCCCCCCCCCCCCTCTTACTTCATCAATTGCTATTCATGTTTTCTGCTGTGCAGTTCCATTTTCTCTTTTCCGTATTTGAGCTAAACGAAGTAAAAGAACTGATAAGAAAGCTAGATTTGTCCGATACCGTGTTCCGAATTCTTTTCCGATATTGGGTGCATTACACATAAAACCTGAAGTAATGACTACGCCTAACACGTTTAAACAAAAGGAATGCCTTCATCCATAATTTTATATTAGATTAACATACGGTAAATAATTTGCAAGGCTTAAAACTACATTCGACTCACCCATATTGTAGTTTCAAGTTCACAAAATTATCTTCGTGCAGCAGAACGCAGGTCAGAAATAAGGAACCTCTGTTTTACGTGATCAATTCAGTCACACAATGCTCCCTTTCCGGCTTGCCTCTAGAAAGTCTAACACTACTGAGCTAAATTTGCTGACACATCGTACCGAAAACAGAAATTGTTACTGTCCGATAGAGTTCCCCACATACTTTTTCTTAAATAAAAAAGCCATTTAACTTTTTATGTCCGCCCAAAACCATCAAACAGCTAGCAGTACTTAAAAGATTTGACTATATTTTAAGCCTACTGTTTCCTATTCCCAATGCAAATCTCGATCAACATGTAGATAGAAAAATAAACTTTGTTATTCTTTCTTCTAGTTGTGTTATAGCACGGAATTTCAAAGTCATCATATTAAGATCAGCTCTTAAAACGTTTGACTACTGCTAAAGACCTGCTGTGTTCCTTCATTCCCAAGGAAGTGCGCAATAAGGCAATAGTAGCATGTCTGCCTCACGTTCAAGAGGTCCCGAGTTCGAATCTCGGTCAGGGTGAGTTACCTGGATAAGGTTTTTTCCAAGGTTTTCCCTTATCCTAAAAGACGAATGTCGGGTAAGTAAGCTCCATGGACCCTGGGCCCATTTGAGCATCATTTCACCCATTCCATTCATCGTCCGATATGACTTAAAAAGTTAAAGGACGTAAATTACAAACAAAAAAGAATAAGTGCTTGTAAGTGTACTTTGTACAAGAGTGAATAGCAAAAGCCATGTAGATGTAGCACGCAATATTTTGTTTAATGAATTTTTCCAGAATTATTTGCAGTTAACTTTCCAATGCTAGAGCCCATTTTCTACCAAAGATGAACATATCTGGTAATGAATGTTCTGTATATATTATATGGCCAGTGTCGCTTTAAAGAACAGAAATGGAACATTAAAAAGGTAGAAGAGAAATAAGAGAACGCAGGAAAAAAAAAAAAACAATAATCAATGGACGGAGCGCAGATGAAACAGAGAGTAGAGTACGATTGAGCATAAAGACAGAACAGCCCAAAGGAAGACGAGAGAAGAAGCGTTGGGTAGAGTGTAAGTAAAAGCCTGCAATATCCTTAATGGTTTGATCACCAACGCCCTACTAATTCAGCTTCACTTTATCGACTACTAAAACCTTAGGCGAACTGTAGCAGAAGATTGCCTGTCCCGAGCTATATTTAACCGGCCCGCTAATCCAGGAAGTGAATGGAACTGAATTTGCTTGGCCAGGCGCGCGAACTGCTGATAAGATTCTAGCTAACGCGATGGAATTCCCAATGCGTTATGGAAACTCCATATAGTATTCATATCTGCCGGGAAGTCTTCCTTGGGATCCACCCGTATGCTATGTGTCAGCAATATTGAAACATTTGTCTCAACGGGATAGTAGTTTTGCTTGGATATGGAAATTCTGTACGCAAGATCCAAAGTACTAATAAACGTCCTCTTCGAAGACAGAACTGCCAAGAGTAGTGATGACATTCTTCATGGGAAATAGCATAGTGAAACTAGCCGTAACAGCAAGATTATTTGTATTCTCTCCCTAAGCCAAGGACAAGTCGCAATATTCAAGTAATGTAAGCATAGCCAGTTTGTCAAGTAGTTTTCAGTTTAGTATCACAATTCTGTTAGAAGCCGCTTCTGCAGCGTGGTCGTATCGTGTCCGCCTCTTATTCAACATGCCACGAGTTCGAATCTAAATGCGGATGATTTCTCTGGATAAGAGTTTTTTCCGGTGTTTTCCCTTATCCAAGATGAATGTTGGCTAGCTCCAACAAGGGGAGACCGCCTTAATCGAGAAACGGATTTGGACAAGTCTATTTCTTACTTTAGTACTTCACTAGAGGTGTGATGTGATGAAGTGATAAGATGCAACTCTCAACCGTTTACGAGAAAAATGAAAAAGAATACGACGACGCTTATCTTTCATTCGTGTTTGCACTCGTTCAGCTAAGGCGCATAGCCGAGCGGCAGGCGTCTACTGTTCACGCGTGGGCGGTCTGGGTTCAAATCCCGTTCGAGGTTTTCTTTTTTTCCTCTCCTCTGTGGATAGAAATTACAGATAAGTTTATTTTTCAGCCAAAACTTCAAATTTTTAAGGAAAAACGCTGTTAATATAAACAATGATTTTGGGTTGAAAAATACACTTATCTGTAATTTCTATTCACAGAGGAAAGAAAAAGAAGCCACGGACGGTATTCGAAACCAGACCACCCGCGCGTGAACCGTTACGCGCCTTAGCTGAACGAGTATGAACGCAAATGAAAGATAAGCGTGGTCGAATTCTTTTTCTTCATTTTTCTCGTAAACGGGTGAGACTTGTATCGTATCACTTCACATCACAACTCTTGTGAAATACTAAAGTAAGAAAAAGGTTAAAGCGGTCCCCCTTTGTAAGCTATATGGACCCTGAGCGTCATTTCACCCATTTGATTTCTCGTCCGATGAATTAGTTGGAGGACGATAATTAAAAACAAAGAAGCAGAAGAAAGAAAACAATCTGTGAGAATAAATATAGTACTTGCATTGTGAAGTAATATAAGTAGGATGTATTTAGATCACCTAAGTGATTTAGAAAAGGGAATGATCTCAAAAGGTGCTGCGCGAACCATCCGTTGTCCGGGTATAAACCGTAGGCAGAATGAGGAAAGGACGTTCTGCAAGTGCAGGATGCTGATGAAGAATGTAATCAAGTCTGGGCTTAAGCCCTCCATACAGAAGTGTTACGTCTGTGTACTTCCCCGAGATGTTAAAGCATGCACTTGTGAACAAAGGGCCCGTGGTTCGCATCCTCCAGGATTGCATCTTAATATACCTGAATAAATAATAAAAATAACTAAAATTAATACAATCAAAAGTATCACAGATACGTCATTCTGCTTATTAAGTAAGTTAAGAACTGGAGCGCTTCCTCCCCAATTATCATTTCGGATATCATATAAGTATATATCTGTTTATATATAATTATAGACCACCTTCTGCTTCCAATTGTTCACACTTTGTTAGTTCAGGCAGCCGGGACCATTAGTCTTACACAAAGCAGCCAAACTAAGCTATATATTACAATAAGTAGTAAATGTGCTGGAAATGCAAATAAGCATGTAATCCTTAGACATATTTAAACCACTTTTCCCTGCCCAGTATTTATGAAAGTATAAGTTGCAGAATACCAAAGTATTGAACATTTTGGTGCGTATGAAAAGTAACTGTTTCCTCCATTTGTTATTAGTTTCGTGAAACTAGCACAAAATTTAATATGGCGAGAACTGCCCGCTCTGCTTTACCCCTCACAACATCGGTCCCGTTCCACGCTCTCGCATATGGCTGTGTGTGTGTGTGTGCGCGTGTGTATGTGTGTGTATGTGTGTGTGTGTCTCACGTCGGAGATATTGAACAACTTAAATACATACTCTTAATAACCAAATATATTAATCTTCAAATGAAGTAAATATTGAATGTAATGCTGTTAATTGCATTGTCTTTGTCGAATCGGTGGTTCAGTTGTTTAGAATTGGCTTATTGATTGCGCTCTATGCCATCAGATTTACTGGCGCAAAAAAAAAGCCCCTGCTGGACAAAATTTCAGCACATGAGCAGCGCTGATATAATCTTGGCAATTAAACGCGTCGTCAGCAAACAAATTAATATATATATATATATAGAATTACATGGCGCTGAATTACTAATATAAATATATATAGTTATATAGCATACTGTGAGCGGTGCACCTGTGTGTGTGTGTGCGCGCGCGTGCTTGTGTGTGTGTGTGTGTGTGTGTGTGTGTGTGTGTGTGTGTGTGTGTGTGTGTGTGTGTGTGTGTGTGTGTGTGTGTGTGTGTGTGTGTGTGTACATTCCTGAAACTATTAATAGCAAACCATAACCAACTGTGGTAAAGAGTAATACCACTTTATATTTATTCTGGTACAGCAAAATTAATAGATACAAAACTGGAATACCATTATTTTAGAAACGTAGGTATCACTCGTTTATTTCCTACCTCTACTTTACATCCAAGATTTCTAGGTTTAGGATTGTAAGGATTCCTACCCACTTGAAATTTAAAGTACGTTTTGGAGACATCATGTTATAATCCCAGGTATATGTTGCAGCAATTTATTATAATGTATATTATGTTAAGCGAATTTTTCCTGGTGTACCATTACTGTTGTATTTTTCTATAGAAACTTTCCTTTTTATTCTTTCGTACATAAACTATTTGCTACACAAAAGTAAACTGCTTTAAAATATAACTATCTGAAACAAAATAATCTAATCGTTTAACTATCCGAATGCAAACTGCATGTTATTTTAATTAAGCTTCAGCTTCACAAGCTACAGATCTATTGGTTACAGTTTCCTAAACAGCTACGTAAATACAGCAAATCAATCTTTTTTGAGGGGATGGGGAGAGAAGATATGCATAAATTATAATTTCATATAAGACACTAATCTTAGAAAATCGAAACAAAGGATAACCATATTCAACATCGTAGTCTCGGTTTTTATTCCAGTCAAATGATCCAAAGCCAAATAATGGACAACAGCGAAAGATTTAAAATTCTTTCGCTGCTGTCCATTATTTGACCGAAAGTTCCAGTTCTGCAAATGAGATTATCATAAACAATACAATGATGTTCCTCTATTGATTGTCAATGAATACAATATCTATTGTCATGTAAGTAATAAATATTTTATAAACATTTTTAATATACTGCTTTAATGTGCACATTTTTAAAACGGACTAAAAAGTAGAAAATTACAGCGTAAATAGTTCACAATTTTATTGTTCTATAAATGAAATATGAACTGTTGTGTTAGTTTTCTCAATGATAGCTACTCCCTGAACTGCTTGCTGTTGTCTGTTGCATTAGGTTTATAAATCAAAATGGGGCTAGAAGAAATTACTTTTATTCTTAGTCCATATTACATTTTAAATGTTTTTATTGAAACAATAAAAACTAAAAACCTCTATCTGCCTGGCTGTCTACTTTTCATCCAGATCTGAAATATGTTTTAAGTTTTAAGGTACTTCGAGACTATTCTCAGAAAATTGTCTATATACATTTCACTTACAATGAAAATATCCTAAAAATATGCCATTGCAATCGAAGTCGTTAGTGCTAACTTTAAGAAACACGAAGTGTTCAAAACATTTTCCAAAAAAAAAAAAAAAAAAAAAAATTGTAGTTTGGGGTAGAAGAATTATCCTGAAAGCAGGTTAATATTGCATTTTCATTCATTTCTCAGGTATAATTTCGAGGGCAGATCCTCACAGAGTGAGGTCTGAACCCCCCCCCCCAACTCAGATGACCAGGGAGTTATCGAGTGGTCCCAAAAGAGCGCCCGGCGGCTCCGTGGAGCTTTCCATAGGGCAAGACCTAGACTAACAAGGCCCCCCCCCCATCTGGTCCGAAAACACAAGACGGGATCTGGAAGTGGATACACCACCTACGCGCGCCAACCCCAAGGGGGAAGACTACCGATCAACCTCAGTAGGGCCGCCTGGTTATCTAGCACACCTTCTACAAGTTATGCAGGCTAGAACGCGGGAATATATGGCTTCGCTTAACCCCGTCCGGAGACGTACCCGATCTCCCACGGGTATCGAGAACCACTGCCCCCTCAAGTCCAACCCAATCCGAACTCCCTATCAGGGAAGGGCTCGAATGTTCGGCCAGAGGTTCCTCTAGTAACGTTAGAGGTACCATGAGTGCTAGGGGTCCGCAGCGCACGCACCACAACAGCTGAAGGGGACGGATCCCCTCCCCTACGGGGATTTCTCAGGTATGTTTAAAATTTCAGTTGTGCTGAAGCTATCATCATCGTCATTATTATTATTATTATTATTATTATTATTATTATTATTATTATTATTATTATTATTATTATTATTATTATTATTATTATTATTATTATTATTATTATTATTATCATCATCATCATCCCATGTAAAGGATAGTTTGACGCACGGTTTTTGTTGAAAGCGAGTTAATATTACATTGTCATTAGTTCTGAGTTACGTTAACTCATCAGGCAGTAAATTTAAAACGCATCGCAAAATTTGTGCAGATAAATGGAGAAAAAACGAGCTGATAAAAAGTTATGAAAATGAAAGTTACAGAACTTTGGGAGCCATTATTATAATTGTAATCATTATACAAAATCATTATAATAATTAGTATTATATTGATTATTATTCGTTTTATGGTTACTGAGAACCTTGAAGAAGGCTTTCGAGAATATAGTGTTGCGTATACGTAGAAATCTTTGAATTTGCAAGAAGTGAAGAAGCCGGTTGTAATCATTTACGTGGATGTGGAACTTGTAAAATGGATAGACAGACCAAGTAATGACGTTAATTTCGAAAAGCAGAAAACTGGGGATAATGAAATGGTTGAAATTGCAGTGAAGGACCTGTCGATAAGAAAGCATGATAGACTCGACAATTAAGCATGGGATGGTATAGTCGTTAGCGAAGTTGTTTGATAGGACGGGAAATAAGCACATACACACAGTTTGTAGTCCACTAATCCTTTAATTATGCACGTCACCATAATACCCAATTTGCATGCTTCCCATAATTAACATTAATGATTAGAAATTTGATAATTACAACTTTAAACTGTTTCTAAGTACACACACATATTTAATGAATGTCCAAGGTTTACAGCAAATACGCACATAATACCAATAATTAGAATCACTAACAAATTATGGATGAGAAAACTGCCATTTAGGTACATTATTTCGCTCATTTGCAGGCATTAATCTAAATATCCTTCATGGAGTGTATATTTATTTTATTGTATCCACATTTGTCATTCGACATTTCGGGGGTGTATAATTTTAAACCACAGAAATAATTAATTTGAATAATGTTGTAAGGCATAAATGGAAATTCAAACCTCGGGAAGGGCTCATTTTACATTTTAAAGTTACGCCTATTAGGATGGATTAGTGCGTACTTTACTGGAGTTCAATAGGTATATAATTACGTAAGTACTGCTTTGCTTCATCATATTGACAAGGTTCCGAGCCATGATGATCTACATCCCACTAAGTCCTTGAGAAAAGGATCGTATTACTATAAAACGGGTTTCCACTCCTGAATAAACCGAAGCAATCTTTCCCCTACATATTTCGTTCTCATAGAGTTGATGTTTTACTTTCAGCATTTCTTAGAAACATATCTGATACAACACCTTAGGCGGAGTTCGGATTGGATTCGTGGTTAATATCCCAACAATGGGTTTGAACTTTGCGATTCTGCCTTCACTTCACACGGCAAGTTGAAGGAACAATGGAGAAGCTCATTTCAGCTAATTAGTGTACATTAATCTTTCCCTTGCACTCCTTACCAAGAAATATCCAATTTAATATTTTTCTTACGTCCAGATTCTTCGAAACAACAATAGACTGGTTTAATATAATGAAAGAAAGGAGAAGATACAAATAAATAAACTACTTATATCAGCACGTTTCTGTGCACCTCAATGTACAAATACTCCATAGATTTTCCAGCTAGTGTTGGCTTTGTTGCTAAGTTCTTCCATTCCTGACAAGAAGACATCATACAAATGCTTGTTGGTAACGTTTGGTATGAAAGTGCGTCTAAAATAACGAGACTTTTCTCAAGCGCAACCAGTGAACATAGGATAATTATTGATTAAAACTTCAGTACTTCAACTGCAATGTGGTCAGATGTGGTCAGCATCTCGGCATCCCCCAGCCGGAATGTTGGTTTCCGTGATCATGGCTGCTTACCTAGCGTAAGCTCCTCACTTTCCTCACAATGCTGAGTGGACACCGATTCTATACCCGGGACCGAAAATTCCCACCGCATGGTGGGATCGAACCCGGGGCGCTTTCCGTGGCCAGGGACCAAGGCATGCTGCCTTAGGCCGTTACTCCACGGCGCAGGACATTTGTTATGCTTAAGCGGAATACTAAATGACCTATCCCGCAAACGCTCATTTTACCAATTTCATGGCCCTATATCTGAGAAACTGTTTTAGGTATCAAACTGAAAAACTTACAGGATGTATGTGTAGATTATGCCTCTTATGTTCACTGATATACTCATATATTACAATGTGACTTATAAGAAAGATGAGATATTTTCCTTCTTCAACACATTATCCTTGCTTTTTCGAACATAAACCCTCAAAGACTTATAGGTCAATGTCAGCATGCAGCTTTGGATGGATGGTCAGCCCAATGTCTTAAATAGCTGGACCTCGTAGCCATGGTCGTTAAGGCGTATGTCTCTAGCGTTTCATCGCGCTGAGGGTCGCGGGTTGGAGTCCCGCCTCGGCCATGGGTGTGTATGTGTTGTGTATGTGATTATGTGCGCCACTAGAGAAAATAGATTCCCCGCCGCCCCGGTGGCCAAACGGGTACAGATGCCCCCCCCCCCCCCGATGGCCAAATGAGTTCTTCCCGAAGACCACTATACAAAAAAAATATTGTCTTGAATGGGAATAAAAAAGGAGAGAATTATAGTAATGATGAAAGACAGAAGACAACAGATGACAGATGACAACAGAAAAGTTCTCCGTACAATTTATCCGAAAAAGCATTCTTTTAGCGATGAGAATTTCATTTCCCTATATTCAATAATATTGGTTAATTATATAAGAAAACGCCACTCAACGTAAATCAAGAAAATAAACTCGCACATATTTACAAAGACAAATTCGTATGTATTGCTTCGAAAGGTGCCACATGTAGAAGTGAGCAATTTGCAGGGCAAAACTTCCGTTAAAAAGGTGACTGAAAATGTATCTTCCTACATGTCGAACTTTTAATTTTTTTCTGTAAATGATACAAAATTCAGAGTATAAAAATAGAAGACACACTACCTTTAGTATAAATATTGCGCTTACAACGACAAATATACAGCACATTAAAGAGGAAATAATTGCAACTTATAATTCTACACAAATTAAAAATGATTACCAGGGTTAAATGGACTCATGATTTGATCAACTAAGGTATTACTTCTAGCATCATGTTACTTCATCATTATTATTGTTTTATAAGTTTGCAACTCATTTAATTGGTCTAACATTTATACGAATTTCAGTTTCTCCATTAGAATCCAAAAGATAATTTCACGGTACTATGACAATTCAATGTGATTAATTAATGTGTGTAATTTTATGTATTTATCTAACAGGGGTTTCTTACTAAACTAGGAATCAAAGTTTTCTTATAGTTCAAAACAGTTGTAAATATTTTATATTACTTTGTTTTTCTCCAGATGCACGAAATATTTCATTAAATATGAAAACGTCCTTGTACGAAAACATTTTAAATTATGAACACAGTAAGAAAATTAACGCCTAAAAAGAAGTGTCAAACATAATTTATTTTTATGCAATGCTGCTGGATATAGTCATTGGTTAAGGAGGTAATATTGAGCATTTATTCAATTTATAGACATTTAGATTTGTTTGATTTGTTATAAAATTCGTGTATAAAGTTTCTAGTGGCTTTATTATGATTATTCGTAATGTAAATATGTAACTGCTTTCTGGTCTCCTGATAACAGTGACTCCATTTTGATAGCGTATTTCCATTGTAATTCATATATTTTAAATTATGTGAAACAGGTTATTTCACTGACGTTATTCGACTTCTCCGTTGTGCTTTTAGGATTCCAAGTTTGTGTGGTAAAGTCTAAGAGCACTCTGTAAAGCGATCGCGGCTTTGAAACAGCAGAACTTCCTTCGGAATAATTTACGTTTGAACCCAGGGGGTGTAGTCTGAAGATCAATATAAGACATAGGACTGGGGAAATGAAGCATGAAATGCACTGCACACAATACTCGCACAAAACATATTTCACATCCACTTGAAATATACTAGTCAAATCTAGGATGTAATACGCAAACATAATGCCACATTTCTCACCTTCACCTTCGCCTTACAGTTCGTGCACTATCATGTGCTTCTTTCTCACAGTAGTTTTATACCTATAGTTCCGTTTGTGGTCGAATAGGTACATACGTCCACATTGCACGTGCTGAAAGAAGTAAGCTCTCTGTACGTTAAGCGAAATGCGCAACGGATGTATGGATTTTCTGAGAGGCATCGCTTCCTATACAAGCTGATGTCGTAAAGTGTATTTCCTTCAGAGGAACTCAGATCTGAGCCAGCGTATATGGCAGCAGCGATCAAATTTATCTAATTATTAAATAGAAAGCAGTCCTCCAACCCACGATAGAAAAAATGCTGCATAGAACAGTCCAAGATAGCTGCAGAGCTGTATCCATAAAGGTGTTTTGTAATTAAAATGCAAGTTTAACACGAAAACGTAGCATATGACTAAAAGAAAAATGAAAAAGAAACTACTAATTGTCAAATTACTAAATTATTATTACTATTATTATTTAACATAAATCTGTACCTATTCTGGTATCTCATAATTTTAACAATCTTTAATCGACCAATGACTTAAGACTCCAATGAACTCGAATATCTAAGGTAGAACCTCGAGATAAAATTCAAATGAAAACTACCAACTACCTACTATAGGCACTGCCCTAATAGAATACAACAGTGAGTCCCCATGAATGCCGCTTTGGTGTATCATGGCGCACGGGATTGCGGTTTCGAGTCCCGCCTTGAATGGGCATTTCTGCTCCTAAGTATAGGTGTATGTGTATGTAAAAAGCTATGGAAATACAACCAAGAAATTGATACAACCAAGAAATTGACAAAAGTGGAGCAAATGAATGGAGGCATATCCAATGCAAGATGCATATTTTACACTTACACATTTAGAATAATATAAGTTATCTTGGTCACTAGGACATAGAAAAAGGATACAGAATAAAAGAGCTAGACAAAGTTTGCACAATTTCTTATACATTTTATTTCATATTATTTTTCTCGAAAGTTCATAGTAGGCGAGCTATTTAGCGCTTTTATTTTGCACCCCTTTGTAACCACTTGCTTCAAGGGAAATAAATAAGATGTCAACAGCCTGTCCTCTAAACATGACAACGTAAACTGCATATCAAGTTTCTTTGCAATTGATTCATTTTTGAGTTGTATGGTAGCACACTAGAAACTTAAATGACAAAGATGCTGTTTTTTGCCACGTTTTCGTAAGTTATTTATTGAGTACTTATAAGTAAGACAAAAGCTGGTTACAATTTCATTTTGTGCTGAGTCAAGAACTTGATAGTAACACAAATGGATGAAATATGTACCTATCTACTAATCACACCAAAAGTACAGAAATACCTCAATCCTAATCACACCAACGCAGTCAATTGGAAGAAGCAGTACATGCAGCAATAGCTCAACTGTTTAAGTAGTCATATGAGCCAAGCTTACTGCGGCGTAAGAATCACCGAAACAGCTAATTGGTTGCTAATAAGGGAAATGGTTTTATCACAATCGATTTTGCACTTTACATTTTGGATTATTGATGTGTGTTCGCCTGTAATCCGCCAATATCGCTGCTGATACTTGGCAAGCAAGTATTTGTACGCCGTTACTGTCAAATTAAACCAACAATTTCGACAGGTTTATTCTGAATGTAAACGGACCTTTACACTGACGCTTCTTCTAGTTTGTTTGTCCATTGCAATATTCCATTCTGTGTTAACTCATTTTATCATTCAGAAGATGGCCTATACCAACCATTTCTTACACCAAACCATAGCTATACAGTATTTCTCATCTTTAAGATATCCTCATACATGTATTTTAATAAAAAATTATTTTTGTTCATGCTGAAATCCTTCCCTTGTGAGTAGAACATTTTACAAACAACGCCATAAAGGAAGAAAAGCGGTTACTTCATTAAGCGCAAAAGTGGAAGAAAGTAAGAGAGAAGTACGATAACATTTTCATATTCTGAGATAACAAAGGCAAACTTCTGCTTATTACATCCCAAGCGTATACGCTCTTAGCATTTAAGTTCTTCTCATCATAAATGTTATCCAGAGCTACTTCCGTGTGCAAATGCGCTAAGAAATGTTTGCAGATATCAAGGGAAAACCTACACATGCCTTCAAAGAACGAAACAACCATCTTGCGTGGAAATTACAGTTCTGACGAAATCTACAAAACAAATGAACATACGCAGTTTTACAGTGAAATTCTTCGCGCGCCTATTTCTCGTTTTCCGAAGTCTCAATCTGCATTTCCACATGAAATTGCAGCAAAAGTATGCCATGGTAATAAAGTCTTTCTCTACATATTTCACTCGATAACTCAAAACTACTTACTAGGGCAGTAAATTGACATTGCAACGTTAATACAAAAAGCTTTTATTTATTTTTGATGTCGAATGTATCTAGTTATCAGAAAAGTTTCAGGCAACAGTCAAGACATCGTAAGTCACAAAGATTTGGTCCACGTCCGTGCCAGACTTCTCAGCACAGCTCACTACTTTAAATATTTTTTTACTGGTCTTCATTGTTCCCAAAGTTTATTTAGCTTTTATTTTCAAATTGGATGCTTTTTAAAATTTTAATTAATTGACGTCAATCTATCCCACAATTCATAACTCCACTACATTGTTTGGTTTACATCACAAACTTCAACACTTTGACTATTATGAACCATTATACAACTGAATTCCTTTACAATTGCAGTACATTATAGATATTGGATTCCTAAAAACTAACAACAGCTTCTGCCATTTAGAATCATTCACAAGTAGAAAGATGATCCATTTTATCTAATTAATCAAAGTTACCTCTCTGTTACTTCAATGTAGCAACACTTCTAGAATTGAACAATTTGAGAATGTAACGTGTTCTGTAACAGGATAAATAACTGAACACCCGAACTGTAACTGTATATATAATTCATTATTATTCATTAATAACTTAACTGTTAACACTCCGTCTAGTACTAATTAATTCACTTTGGTTGGGAGCAACAATTTTGTTATTGTATAATACAGCTACATTAACCGAGATGTTAAATAATACATTTTTCTTATTTTATCACAAAATTAATCTAATTTTGAGTCAAACTTGTATTCAGTGCTCCACATATTGCCATTGTTTACCTAAAACGCGTCTTGCCAGAACCTGACATCCTCAATGTCGACTATTGAGCCTTAACCTGGCGCACTCCTTGGTGGCGATAGGGGCGTACAACTCAAAAAATGTAAGCTCCACTATAATTTAAGCAAATCAGTACTTCCATTCTAAATACCTTTGGAATAATTAAAGGGATTTTGTTGGAAAACAATAATGACTAAGATTAATAAACACAAATTATCAAATATAATACCTCTAAAAATGAAGAAATTGCTCAGAAAAGTTATGAACTCTTTGTTTATAGTATCTAGGGCAATCTAGGATTAAATCTTAGACAGTGAGAGCGCTTTGATATTGGTCACATCGTTGAATTATTGTTTGGTTTTCTGTCATATTGTTGGTTATACAGTCTGTCGCATCTTTTGATGGGAATAACATGTTTAATTCTTGTTTATATTCCTTTTATGTCCCATAAAATGTATCCAACATTGATCTGAAGAAGTTCATTTCCATTTAGATTTATCTATCCAACCCACCATTTTCATCCAAAGATAAAATAAAGGTTTATAATGTCGGCTAGAAAATTTGTTATCTCTGGTAAAACAGATGTTTCTAAGATGGAGCTCCATTTAAACCTCTTTCTCACTTATTTTGAAGTCTAAATAAGTAAACGAATGTAAAACATGGGATAAATATGGTGACAAAGCACATTTATGCTTAAGAGATTGCATAAATAAAACTAAAAAACTTGGCCAGGAGTGTTGCTCTGCACGATATTTGGAATCCTGTGCTTCAGTTCTCGAGTATTTAGTAGTTTATCGCTTGGGCAAATAAGACTCCTACATATGGGTCACTCACAAACAATCCGCGTACAGATGTATTTTTATATCTTGACAGATGGAGAGTGATACGGTGGTATCTGGACGAGTCCACTTCAGAACGGTTGCAACTGGAGGGGAGGGCAGGTTAGTTGGGTATCCGTTGCGAGCAAGTAAACAAGTGCAGAGCTACTCGGTAATACTACAGCTTGTTTCAAATTGTATCTCCTGGTTCCAAGAAAGCGTTTAGAAATGTTCCTAGCAGAACATTAGGAAATAAAGTGCTACAATTAAAAACAAGAGAAGTAATAGCCAGTGTCTATAGATCTATAAAAGAGGAACAATGGTCTGGGTCTGCTATAAAAATCTGGGAAAGGGCATCTGAGGCAACAGTTGTGTTTGAAAGCAATTTAGGAAAGTTATTAAAGAAAGGAAAGCCATTGGTGCTAGTGCAACAACGTCTTCCTCTATTCACAGTAAAAAAAGATTAAGAACATATACAAAATCTAATTTGGATGTTTTAATTCAGAAGTAGTTAGGCGAACTGCGAATATTTTTTACAACACAGAAAAGCAAAGACTAACTCTGAAGAAACTGCTTATGAAGCTTCAAAATTCTACTGACTTCCAAGGCAGTTTCTGAACATTAAGGAGTTCTTTTGGAGCTAGGATTTATATGAAAAAAAAAGCTCGGCGTGAGAGACAAATTTTAATCGAACATCGCACCATACATGCAAAAAGGCTTAAGTATTTACGGAATATTCAGATATATCGCAGTGGAGTTTATATAGTTTGTATGGATGAAACTTATATCAATGAAGCAGATACTGGACCACATGCCTGGAGTGAAACTCGTTACAGGGACTCTGCAGCGATGTCTAAAGGCCGACAATTGGTTATCATGCATGCTGGATGAGAACAGGGTTTTGTTCCAGACGCCTATGTACTATTTAAGATCCAACAAAAGCGTGGAGATTACTACCATAGTAAGTATTACAAAGTATTACAACTTAGTTTATAAGAGCTGCAATACTGGCTTCGAGAGTGAGATTTGTTTTTAGACACCTTTTGCACCGCACTCTCCTCTCGTAATCGTACTCGTGTGACGCCGCATTGTAGCGATAGGTGCACTATACCCAGCACAGTGTTTACTCATCCCTACCGCGAATGATTTCTGTCAAGATAAAATAATACATCTGTACACTAGCTTTATCAGCAGTCTGCTGGTGAAAGCAGAGTTTTACCCCCACCATTGATTTTTTTATTTGTTCCATTTATACACCGCTTTTAACTGCAATGGTCATATCGGCGGCCGTTCTCCTTTGAAACATATCGAATCGTTACTCGTATTCGCTGGGTTTTAATCATTAGATCACCCACACATTCGCACTCTCATTCATACTTGCCGACTCTGAGGAAGATGAGGAATTATCTTGTTAGGAGAAAACTTCCCACCGGCACCGCCGGGAATCGAACCCGGGACCCCTAGCACGGCAGGCAGGTGCTCTACCGACTGAGCTACGGAACCAGCCACCTTTGATTTGTATAACGTCATGCGCGCACATCCGAGCAAGGTCACGTGCCACCTATAAAAACGACCTCTGTAACAGGTTCAATGAGGCTGTCAACTATCTTGCTAGAAGTTCCACTACCAAGCAGTTTTTTTACATCCATGCTTCTTGCTAAAGGTCCGGCAGTTCTTGAGTCGACAATTGCAATCTTTAGTAAGTTGTAGCTATTAATGAATTAAGTCCTTTTGGGGGTTAATGTACTACACATATATGCGGTAAGCTAATGTCGAATATATTCTGTGGCAAGGCTATTTTATTCTCGTGAAGACAGTTTCTAATAGAAAATTACTTTATAATCTACAATAAGGAATGCTAACGTTTCCTCGAAACGTAAATTACTGTCATGATGTTCTGCACTTACTCTGCAATACATTTGCTCCAGGCCGCGCCGTGGATCAGTGGTTAGACCGCTTGGCTCTCACCAAGGTGGCACGTGTTCGATCTCAGGCGACCGCAAAGTGAGATTGGTGGTGGACAACACGGCGCTGGGGCGGGTTTTCTCCAGGATCTCCGGTTTCCCCCGCCATCTCATTTCACCGGTGCTCCATCTTCATCTCATGTATCATCAGTGTCATCGCCTGCGGTGTCGCATGTAGTAAAAGCGGGCGTTAAACACTACACATTTCATTTCCAGGCAGGTAGTTTAACATTTTTGCTTCAGATCGTAATCAAAGCGCACGCGTTTAGTTTCCTCCTAGAGATATAAATATTTCATTTCATGAGAAATATAGCCGAAACTCACTTTTTATAAACCATGCAATACAAATGTTTAACTGCCAGCTGAAGTTTGGATATCAACTGCCCAAAGTACATCATTAGATTATCAATTACGAATGAGAGAAGGAATGACACAGAGATTGAATATATCATCGGATGGCAAGTATAGCATTTTATTCAGTTACGATATTTAAAGTTAAGCTAGAAATTGTGTACCCTTTACATCTAAGTGGAAAGAAAGAAGCACTGTAGTATTTGCTTAAGGCATTTAATGGTCCAAAATATGTCACATCTTAGAAAAGACTTTGCTAATTGGCAGTTATTCCTATTATATCCAACACTTCCGAGTATAATAAAGTCTTTCACATGAAGAAACTAGGTTCTTTTCTTTCTTTCTTTTCCTCGAGGGGTTCTGTGTGCTGTCAATGGAGGAAGGAGAAACTGCAAGAAAACATAAAGAAGCTCCTGTACCTTTCCGTGGCTTTCTTGTGAGCTCTGATATTGTATTGATTTAAAGGTGTTTATACACTGTCTTGTTGCAACAGAAAAATCGTACTGCGTTAAAAGTGTTGTAGTTTCTGTGTTGCTCAAAAATTCATATAAAATAACTATGTAAAAATCATAAACGAAAACATCGAAAAATATTTGTGTAATTTGAAATAAAATATACGATAAGTACGTAAAACAAAAGCCACCAGAGCAAGTAAACTATAATGCTTTTGTTCTTTCTGCAGATTCAAAATTATAATATTCTCTTCTTCAATCTGGCTCCCATTATTTTTGCGTTCTCCACATAGAGCAAAGATTGTACTTTACCTAAAAACTCACATCAATATTTCTCCAAAAATATACAATATTAGGTGTCCTGAATAAAAAGTCGATTTTATAAAAATACATCTCTATTTTTAAGTGTGCATGGGGAGTGGAGATAACTACCAACATTGAGACGTAAGTTCAGCATCTACAAAGGATTCGACACAGAGATGAAACACGTCCACCCAAAAATACTCTACATGGAAAATAATTTCTTATATTGGATTTTCTCAAAAATACTCTAAAGGTTTTGATTAAAATGCCACACATTTAAAAAGTTAACATGATTAAGATTAACTATATCTGGAATTGTTTGGGAATAGTCTTCCATTACGAATTCTCTTTGTATAATAGGTAAACCATATGAGGTAGACAAACATTTACTGAACACTAAAGCCACAAAGTATTCCATATAAATGTTTTGTGGCATCTGTCTATTCGGTATTATCACCAGATTAACTTTTTCAGGATTTTGATCATTCTTTCCTTTATTTATTTGAGTGCTCTCGCAAAGCAAGTCAGTCTTGCAGAGTAATCGAGTGAATCCGAGTTTCGGCTGCGAAGAAAAGTGATGTTCTCCGAGCAAGTTTGTGACATCTGTGATAAAATACAGTGAATGCTGTTATAATCGTGCCGCTCAAGAGGTTACCCTGGCCTTATCTTTGTTAACAGAAACTGCTCAGATAATGCACTAATTACTCTACATATATCTGTCATTTGTGATTCCTACGAACTCCATTGACTGAAGTGCCGCGTTCATTGTTGCTTATTAAACGTCCGAGAAGCAAGTCGCTCTACAGAGAATAATCAGTGCCTTATCTGAGATGTTTGTACTAACACAGGTAGCCTTTTGAGCAAGCGATTAGAGACGACATTGTTCGACTCTCAGCGATTGCACCGTTTGGAAGAAGTGGCCGCGTCATACGTACTTCATTATGCCGCGATAAAGTAAAGCGAGGGACAATTGAAACAAGTTCATTTTGTTAAGTGACAACTTTCAGTAAAAACCGAACTAGGTTATCAGTGACAATGAAAACTGGGAAAAGTGGCAGTTTAAAAATTTAGAGTCACAATATATAGGTAGTCAGGCTTACTAGTCGATATAAGGCAATGGTCTTAACACAGAGCAAATTATTTTGAGTGGTGACAATCTATGTAACAAAGATTTTTTATCCCTGTTGTAGCCGCCAATTTGCATTCTTCCCACCGTCGCTCCTCCAAGTACGTAAAAGCTAATTTCATAAAGTACATACGGATGTAAAAATAGAATGTGAAATCCCGGCGAGATATAAAAAACAGGAGTTCATAAATAAATTGCGGTCAGTGACTGCTTCATTCTCTGGGTTATAAATGTAGGAAATCTATACAGCAGTGGAATTAGCTGTTAACATATCGAAAAAGGAAATGGGAAATGCATATAAGGTATGCTAGCCCAAGAAATGCATCAGTAAAAATAGTGTTTTTGAACTTATTCCACATTTTTTTCACTTTTTGAAATGACTATGTAATTGAATTTCAAAGTTTAGGAAACCTGAATCTCTCTCATTTGATCAATTGCTCAGTTAATTTTTTTTTAAATACTGTTACTTTATTTCAAACCCCCCACGTGTTTATTAGGAGTGTTCTAACATGAAAAGATTTTATAAAATAATCTATGAAATAAAATTCAGGAAAAGTAGGTACACACAATGACTTTCTCTACCCATGACACACAGATCTGTTTGAATTTAAAGAACTGAATAAAACGTTATTCTTTCAGCTACATTTCGTTACTCATAGTTGAGCACCTATAGAATGGCTGAAAAGGACCTTTAAAAGGACATAAGAATCCCCCAAAGGACCTTAAGATTTAAAAGGGACGTAAAGAAGTGATGACTAAAAATTATTTAATTTTCAATTAGATTATTTAATGAATAAGTTCGAAAGTACACCATTCAAGTGATATGCACACATAGAGCAATAAAAGCTACATGTAGGAAATGCTTCTAATTCAGCAACCAGCAATGAACATTTTTGGGAAAGAAACTGAAATAGATATAATTAAATCATAGCTTAGCTTACCAACTTCAGAAAGTTGCACAAAAAAAACCCGTTAAACGAAACAAAACTGCCATAAAAAGAACCTTACCTAAAAATAGATTGAAAAAGTGAAAAAGGACAAATAATACTGAAAAATAACCTTAAAATGAAAAAAGAGTAAAAAGGCCGCAACAACACAAAAAAAGGTAAAATCTTCCATTTTCTTGCCTATAATGGCCCATAAATCACATGCATTATGTTGGGCCCATTTCAGACACCAGGAAAAATGGGTTTTACCTCAACTTCCTAGTCCTATTCATATGACTTCAAATTAAGCAAGATGTGTTTAGTTATAAGTGAATCAGTATTCAAATATTTTTGGTCAACAAGTAACCAGCCCCATGGAACGAGGAGCAAAAAGCAGGTCACGTTGGCTTTGAATTCCAATCTCTTGCATCGACACTGGAAGAAATAAAGGGTGGCTCAAAGGGTTGGAACATTTTGGAATGAAGATTAATGGATAAGTACATCCAATAGATGAGCTCAGCCTCGGCGTACACACTCCTGAAGCCTGATAGGAAGGTTATGTATGAATGGTTTGACCCAATATTTCAACAGGAATACTGGATATTTCCTCTCGTATTGTTGCTTTAAGTTCTTCGGTGGTAGCAGGCTGCTTACAATAAACTTCGCTCTTAGCGTGACCCCACAGGGAAACAAATCACACCAACAGGTCAGATCTTCAGAGTCAAGCAGTGTAACCGTACCTTGATATGACACGGTTGTTGCAATGTGAGCAGCACTCTATGTCACTCTCGGCGTTGCCAAATACGTTTCAAAATTTCGATTAGCGTCAATAGTTTTAAAAACTTGCCAAAGTACTTAACAATTAAGACCAACAATAAATATTTGCAAAATAAATGATGCTCCAAAAATTGATAGTAAATAGTATGTTTAAAAGAGAATTACATTATTGTGCTAAGTTTTCGTCTAACCCTTGTCCTTTACCAGGTTTAGAAAATATATTCCCAATAAAGAAGGTTCAGGGTAATTCTCAGAAAATTCAAAAAATATATTTATTTATTAGTACATATTTTATTGAAAACCGTTAGAGCTATTCTAGAAAACCAAAAACACGGAGCACTTTTCATGTTCAGGATGGTTTGCGGGAGGGAAAATTTTTATGAAAATCCTTGAGTCGTATCTTTAGAAGCTACAGAACTTAAATACCAAGTTTGGTATGTATTCGGCGTTTCCTTTTTGGCGTATGATGTTTTGACACACATACAAACACAAATAATATATTTCCCCCCAAAATATATTCCCTTTGCAGAGATGGTAGCGAATATTTGGGTGGAATCCAATTATTCCTCTAGCTCCTACGTAGGTAAATGGGAAACTAAGCAGTAATAGCAAAATGAAAAAAGTCAATTTTTGGATTACTGTAGCAAGTAGAAAAAGTCAATTTCTTTATAAAAATAACAACTTAAGATAAATATTAATAATTAGCCGCCGGAATGAGCCGCTACAGACTCCCATGTATTTCTTCCATCAATCAGCAGCTTATGAGCGTCTCGTTAAAGCATATCTGTCTCTTTTTCCCCTCCCATGTGTTTACAACACGGTTGTTACAGTTTGAGGCAGATAAGCATTTGTAAAAATAGGAGGCACTATGATTAACAGCACTGTGAATTATTTTGAATTATTTCTCTTTTAGTAAACAACATGGAAGTAAATAGCATGTGATGTACATATTTACTATTCGGGTGTACGATACTTGAACTGCCTTGATGTTAAGTCAGTTCCATCTGAGCAGACAAGCGGTTTCAATCAGTAAAGTGCACTTCATTACGTCGTCTGACCCTAGATTTCAATTTGACAAGCACAAGTGGCTGGTGATTACAGCGAAGCATCCCCGCATCCGATGGAGCATTTTGCACTGGTCAAATTACTACACGGATTTCATCAGATATGTGATCCCAAACTCAGACAAATAAACAATTTTCACTTTTATTCTGCTTCTCTTTCTCATCCCCAGTAGCATCCCTTCCGAGTATCATCTTTTGAAGCATTTCAGTCTGTTTCAGCCGCTCTGATTTACAGCGACGATGAATGAAATGGATAAAACGACACTGAAGTACTCTGACAGAGGGGAGGAGGCCTTACCAGATAACTCAGGTCAACCAAGCTTAGAGCTTGTGTCCTCTAAATTAGGAGGTAAAGAGATAACCTATGCATCACAGGGCTGAAAGTTCTAGAATACTAAGCTTTTCCAGCTCCGGTTGACTCTAACTCAATTATACATACAAAGAAATATACACAGCATATTAATTTATTATAGAATAAAGAGAAAGTAGAATCGAGTGCTTCGGGACTCCGATAACCTCAAGATATTTAAGCTCTATAATTTTAACTGTAACAAGGTAATAATATTACCAACTTACTGTGTATATGTAGGTATTTTTGTAAATGCAGCTATTTACCTAATACAATAATTATTTATTTGTTATTTCATCTACATACACATTAGTTACAATTTAGTTAGACTGTAGGTACAGGTACAGGTTAGGTTACCTTTTAGGCTAATAGCAAAACTAAGAAAACGAAAATGGAAAACTACAGAAGAATAAACTATATTAAAATATAGTTCATATTAACTGCAACTAGACCTCCGGCCCGTGAAATACATCAGTGGATAGTTAAGGAAATGAATCTCAGGGCAAAACAAGTTCATACGCTACAACTTCCCATTAGGGAGCGAGCCATATACTTGAAGGTTGTCTATATACATCATTGTTGTATAATACATTAATAGATAAACATCAATAGGAAGCTGAATTTCAGTATGACTCTGGAGAAATAACCAAAATAAAACCAGAACCAGCAGACTCACGTACAATAACGTACGGGTATTTGACATTCCCCCTGATATTTCAAACTCGATTGTAAAAGCAGCTCTTAGCAAGTATGGTACTGTTCACGATGTAAGAAATAAAACCTGGAGCACACAACAGATGCTTCCAGGAGTAAACAATGCAGTTCAATCAACACGCATGGATTTAAAAACGGATATCCCAGTAGCAATACAAATTGCCTACAGTACAGCGACCATAGCATACCAAGGCCAGCCGCAGACTTCATTTCTCTGTAGTGATAAAAAGCATATGAAATAAAACTGCCCACGACGAACATCTACATTAAAATTGGAATCCCATCATATTCCTAGACTTTAAGTGATGTAGTAAAAGGCACCGAAAATAACCAAATAAGTGATCCATGGGTAGTGCCAACCATGAAAATCAATGCGAGCAAAATGAAAATCAAAATTTAATAAGTAAGCAAATCACCATGGAAACACACACACAGTCCCCTTCCACAAGCAGGCATGACATACCTACAGGGAATAAAAGACCAATACCTAGTGAATCTTCAAGCATGAAGATAATGTCCTCTCCGAAACCTCAGAGGATGAAATAGCTGAAACTCTTATTGACTTCCCAAAGAAAAATCCACCCAAAAAGACATCCAAAAAAGAGTCATATTCAACTCAGATGGACAGTTGCAACCGGTTAAGCACCTGCTTGAAGCATTGACAACCAATTTCCCGCTGAACTATACACAGCTTAAAAGTCTGTATGAAAATTCAGTAAGAGTATCAGACATTGCAAAAGTAGCATTTTCACACACAAATGACAACCAGAGTCATGCTGAAGTGCTAAGAAAACTTCATCCTCACTTCAAAGATAAAGCGATTAAAAACAGAACCACCAGAATAGAAAAGGCTTTGCTTTGCAAACTTAACACACAGTAAAAGGAAACTTAATAATTATGACCACTTATTTAACTACAATGACACTTTAATTAATACTTAATAGTTTTATAAGCTCCTTTTTACTTCAATGGAATTTAAACGGATTTAATTCTCAATATGAAAATTAATTAACAGAAATTAATTTACTTAGCTAGTACTCGGGACTTTTTAGGGAACCCCCTGCACCCTTGGGCGGCCGAGACCTGACCGGAGATATCCGATCTCCCGCGGGTGTCGGGAACACACTGCCCCCTCGAGTCCAACCCAATCCGAACAACTTCCATTCGAGAGGAGTTCTCAGCTGTTCGGCCCGAGGTTCCTCTGGTAACGTCAGAGGTACCACGAGTGCTCAGGGCACACAACTCTCGCACCACAGCAGCTGAAGGAGGCGGATCCCCCCTACGGGGACGCACGCGCGCACGCACGCGCGCGCACACACACACACACACACAGTTGCTAACAAATAACATGCCAATATACAAAATCGACTTTTCACTTTGCTATCCATATGGACAAAGATATTTCCTGGATACTGTGAACCAAAAGATGGTATGCTGTTGTGCTCTACGTTTCCTGATCTCGGGCTACTGTGAGCAAACCTTTAAGGAACAACAAACAGATTTGCTTGCAGACTGCGAGAACGAAATACAGCTGCTTACGTCATAAACTAATTGCTGATTTATTGTGGAGTAAACGCAATTACAAATTCAAATAAAATGTTCAGTTAGAGGCTGGGAAAATGCAATCATACAACAATGAATATTTTGGGACCAGCTTACGCTTCGAAAAAAAAAAAAAACAAATAGAATATTTTAATGTGCTTTAAAATTTTTCTCAGTAAGTTTCGGTTAGTAATTTACCCTTTCCTTGTATAAAATTAAGAGAATTGAATTAAATGCACTACAACTACTGGATAATGAAGTACACTAATCTAATACCGAAAATGTCCACTCTTCTTGGGGGATCGTTGTTTTGTTATTATGCGCTTAAAGCTATATTACGTTCACAGAAAACTGCTAATGGAAAAGTTAGACTGACAAAAAGTATCAAATAGCATTGCCGTTATATAATTCAAAGGACTACACAGATAAACAGAGTACAGAGCATTATTAGGTCGAAAGTAACGGCTCCTTAAAAGCGAATGCAAAAACAGCGCACAGCGAAAAGCAGCTGTATTTCAATCTATGCATACACCTACTAAAAGCTACTTAATCCTTATTAGTGACATCTGTTAGCTAAACACCATTAATAGTTCAGCACTTCACTGTTCACGATAACGTGGCTCTATCATCATCATCGTCATCATCAATCATCATCATCAATCATCATCTCAACAGCACCTTGTAGCAAATAATTTACAATTCTATGCAGCTTGTCTTTCAGCTTCCTTTATATACCTGATGTCATAATCCTCTAAAACGAATAAACTATTTCCATGAAAACTATTTCCATGTGCTGCTAATGCAAAATTTGTTCGGAACAAATAAAAGGCATTTTCTTATACCTAAAAACACATTCATAAATAATTACGAAGACATTCTGAATCTAAAATTTTATTATTTAAAACCTTATACTGGTACAAATGAATCTTGCAAATATAATTTGCCACAATAGTCCAGTGACTCTACAGCGACATTAACTCAAAATAAATATGTACGACAGTCTAATATTACCGAAAATATGATTAGTCTTACACCTAGAGACAATGCAGAATAAAGAAGGGGGGGAAAAAAAGATGCGTACACTTAGTGACAGGTCAATTTGAGCTGGTATTAAAATGTGCCTACTCTATTTTATTTCAAAATTACTCCACACATATGATCTGCTTACGTTATTTCAGTAAGAGAGCGGAGACAAAGACTGGAATATTCCTGCTGACTGGCGTTTGATTAATAATAATAATAATAATAATAATAATAATAATAATAATAATAATAATAATAATAATAATAATAATAATAATAATAATAATAATAATAATAATAATAATAATAATAATAATAATAAGGCTAACGACAACATTGCACTATATTTAAGAGATATACGGATCATATCAGTATCACCGTGGAAAAAGAAATGTGTGTGTATTGTGTAATGTTTAACGCCCGCTTTTACTACATACGGCACCGCAGGCGATGACACTGATGATACATGAGATGAAGATGGAGCACCGGTGGAATGAGATGGCGGGGGAAATCGGAGATCCCGGAGAAAACCCGCCCCAGCGCCGTGTTGTCCACCACAAATCTCACTTTGCGGTTGCCTGGGATCGAACCCGGGCCGCCTTGGTAAGAGCCAGGCGGTGTGGAAAAAGAATAAACAATAACACTACGTCTTACACTACTTACTATATGGCAAAGCGTGGGAAAATATCAAGCCTATCGTACATACATGGCGAGACAGTGTGTTGTGTACACTCTGAGAGGCAACAACAGTAACCTGTCATACATCGGCAATCGCGAGAAATCATATACCCATGTATTACGTGATTAATACTGTGACAGGAGAAATAAAGGAGAAGCAAAATCTCTGTGTCAAGCGATAAAATCGCCGGCTGCAAAGGTAATTTACATTTGCGTGTAATAATTAATGGCACCCTTCATACCAGACACACGGCTTCCAAGGACCTTGTTTGTGTTTCGACACTTACTATACGCCAAGATGGTGTTTCGTTCTTCTAGTAAACAAGATGATAAGCTAATGCAGCGCTATATGAGTGAAGGTCAATGGGTCTCGACGCTTTTCCAGGTAATACACACGTTACTGTCTTAGCTATAATCCCTCCGCACTAACATAAATAGTGCTGGTTGTATCATTCCGTTTATTTATATATCAGCTATTTACATCGTATCACTGCAGCACTACGGCGCAGTAATTCGCACTCCACTCGTACTAAATAAACTGTATTAATTCACCTGAAGAGTCCAGGTTTATAACTAGCCTACCACCACCTAATCGCAAATGCAGTCAACCTGCCGCATTCTGTCTTCCACACTGCAGTAAACAACGCACTTAGGGAAGTGCCGACTACCATGTGACTAGCATTTATAAGTACTTTGTAAGTTAATTAGAGTACTTATTCACCACTTTATTTAAATGTATCAAACAAGCGATAAGTACGCGTTGACATAACGAATTATTTTCACTCGGTCCACGAATTGTGCTGCGGTATAATGTTGACAACTCTACTCACTCTAAGGCCAGAACCCGTGTAAATACTAAAAGTAGCTAATGAAACTGTCAAGCACATTCACATTTTCTCCTTCCAACCCCCCAACACCTATATAGGGATTCTGTTTTTCGGCACTGAGGTCACCATGACTTAGGGCCGTTAGTTTCCTTTTCAATAATGTTTTTCTGCATTTTATATCAACTTTGGAGGGAACGATAGACATAAATATTTCAAGTCTACAAGTGACATTTATCTCTCGCTCTTCTCTCTAAAAGAGAGAGTTTTAAACCTATAAGCGTAGAAGTAACATAGACGTATTTCAGTTTCACATCAGATTGGTCCCTTTTATGCCAGTGACAGAGACAGAAATGAAAAAGGCTGAGTACAGTAGAGTTAGGTAAATATGAAAACCTTACAAAAGAAAAAACACAACTATAACCTAAGGAGTTGGTTTTTATGAACGGAGAGCGGCTGTCATATCCTACAACTTATGTATGATCATTAGTTCTTTCACACTATTCGTGTGTAAGACAAGGTTTGGAAAGATAGAGCAAGTGCCTCATTTCTAAGTTTTCTAAATCACCTAACGGCAAATCAGATGAAATCTTGGAATCAAAGAAAACATAATTCCTACACAGTTTGATACAGACGTTTGTTTTTATTTCGAATTTTAATTACGACATCTGACAAAAGACTTCTGCACCTAAATATTCCGTTTTATCTCTTGTAAAATAAATTAGGGACTACGAGATGCGAACTTCTCTTGCACCAAATAGGTCAATTAACGAGCCTATGTTTTAATATACAGCGCAGTGCCTGTCAACTTGGCGACATAGATTCAATTGTCTCTTGATTAGCAGTGACGAGGGTACCTAATAACCAGCTGGTCCCCACGTACTCAGCTGTCATACAGTCGACGCAGTTTTTTCCTCCCCTTTTCAACGTCACTAGTACGGTAATCACGAGTCCTACATTCATTTCACCCACACCTGGACCCATTTCTCTGGAAGGAGAACCTCTTATTCTCACAGCAACGATGGTCAAACAACTATTGAATAATTATTTGGATATTTCAGCATTACCTGATATCCTTTTTCAGGATATCTGTTGATTTCTAACCCACAAGAAATGTCTTGCCTTGAAAGTATACAGTTCATGACAATCACGATTTACATCAGAAGTATATACATTTTACTTTCTCTTCTACTTACCTACAGTAAACAAAACTGCTGCATTCCACCCAAAAATTCTGTAAGAGAGGATAGCATAACTGAAACACAAGTCGGTTATATTGAGAGTTTGTACGGCAACGGCAATGACCACACCTCTTTTAGGCCGCACCACGTAACTTCAACCAATTAGGCGAGTCATTCAGGCGAACCATTCGCCCTTCATCCCAATGTCAGTTCTGCCAAAAATGTTACTGTATTGTTACGTTCACGCACGTGTCATGTAAAACGTAGATATTGCTTGTTTCGTTCTCTTCACCATGAGTAATCCAAACTACCTAACTGTTTGGTTGTTGTTTAACTTTTATAAAAGCTGGTCTCTTCGTAGTTACTTAGTCTTTCTGCAAGACGTTTACACTATTTCTTTTGTTACTTCGTGTCCGATTAGAACCTAGAATCCACCGTATGGAAAATAATTAACAGGTTATTTAGCTTTATCTCTATGTCAGTAGTTAACCAAATTTTATAACAATTGCCTTAGTTATTCGTGTGTGAAGAGATAAAATACATATGTACAAACATATTATGACCTATGATTACCAGAAAAATTATGTTCACCACATGCATAAGCACAAATTACCATCCCGCTGAGTACGTTTTCTTCCCCGTTCACCAACTCTCCATTTTCCCTTCCTTCCACTTTCTCTCATAATCCACTTAATCGTTTTCCTTTTTCTCTCTATATGTAGCACACATAACATTCATATTTTAAAAACCAACATTAAAATAATCAATAACAATTAGCATATTAGCAAAAAGGTTAAAGCACAAAAATGTGTCTCTGTCTACACATGTACCATCAAAATACATCAAAATATTCAGAAAGGCAGTGATTTACGTAGATAAGTTTCTTTAATAGAATGATCAAAAACTTTTGCTCTAATAAATACATAATTAATTTTGGAAATAATCATTTCTTTCACACTAGGCGTGTGTAGGCTAAGGTTTGAATGAGTAGAGCCAGACTGAAAAATTCAATGCCATAGCCGGGATTTGAACCACGGATCTCCCGCTCTCCGTGCGGTTGCTCTAAACTACTGAGCAACTATGGCCAACGTGCCGATATGGCATTAAATTCTCCAACTGACTCGTATGTTTCCCGGAAGACCACTAGGGGTTCCCATATGCTATGAGACACGCACCTTTTGTGGTGACTTACTATGGTGTAAGTATCTAAGTCCCAGGCTTCATAGTTAAACCACTAAGTTTATTTTGGGTAAATTGATGGAAATAATCATTTCTTTCATACTAGTCGTGTGTAGGCTGAGTATTGAATGAGAAGGAGTGGTTTAACTATGAAGCATGGGACTTAAGTACTTACAGCGTTGTAAGTCGCCACAAAAGGTGCGTGTGTCATAGCATATGAGAACCCCTAGTGCTGTAACGGGAAACATACGAGTCAGTTGGAGAATTTAATGTCATATAGGCACGTTGGCCATAGTTGCTCAGTGGTTTAGAGCAACCGCACGGAGAGCGGGAGATCCGTGGTTCACATCCCGGCTATGGCATTGAATTTTTTCAGTCTGGCTCTACTGATTTATAATTAATTTTTTTAAAGCCCGCGCAAAAAAAGTGTAAAATATTGAAAAACATCAGAATACTAAGTTCTGCCCAGTTAGTTTCTACCACGTTTAAAGTATTTGAGATTTATTTCCCTTAAATTGATTGTTAGAATTTTTAGTTTCTCTACTGCACACCTATGCAAGCCAGATGAGGTGGCAGGCCATCTAACAATTTAACATTAAGTTTTCAGGGAAATAGATGGTTTGACGTACGCTAAATCCATAGAAAGCAGTTTCAGGGGAAAAAAAAAAAGATCCGTATGTGTGAGTATACCCACGCAAATGCGTGTGTGGGTTAAGCCCATTACTCAAAACGGTAAGTCGCATACGACACGAAAAGTTAATCATCCATTCCAAACTAACAAAAATAATTTAACGATATTGATTAGAATACCACGCAGGAATTAAGATAGCTGAATGACTGATAAAAAGCTTATTATCTTCGCTATTCTAGGAATAGTCGGTGAAGTCCTCTTCATTCTAAATGTGTTTTATACACCTACCCTTTTTGTTTCCGCATAGACAAAGTACACCTTACACAACTACAAAAGACGCAAATCTCGTTAGAACACACTATGTCAATTGTTTGCGGTACTCTCCAGTGAAAGATACTCGTTGCCTTTGATTTGAATCTTTCAATGATCAATGTCGCGCAAAGTGTAACACTTCATAGCTATGATATAGCTACCCGCTTATTTAACTACCTTCAGCATCCTGTATTTATTGCCCTTGCACCTTCAACGAAATTTATAATGAAACGGTTTCTGCAAAAGAAAAACCAAATCCAAGTGATATTCAATTCAAAAGGGAAGGGTATTTTTTTTATCGGTCTTCAATAATTATATTTTTGCAGTGAAGTTTTATGAGCTAATTTTTAGCTATAGCGCCTATATATCGGTTTTGAAAAACGCAGAGCTTAAATATTAGGATCCATTTGTTATACAGTACCCAAATGATTGCAACTCTTTTCTTTTTCCTTATTTAATATATGTAAAATATATGCTTGCCTTGGGGATTTTACCTTTGTGAAGGGAATTTAAATTAATTAATCACCTAGGAGTGATTTTACTAATTGTAAGAAGTTTTTGCAGAAGAGTGGATAGAAAAAAGGATCACATTTTCTAAAATACCTATAGTGAAAGAAATAACAGATAGAGCTTTAAATACGTAGTTCAAATAGCTGCCTATATGTGCAGTGATATCAAATAACCGGATTACATTTTTAAAACTGTAAAAATTGACAGTATAGTATCTGGTACCTCTCCTGTAGGAACACGAGTGGGAGGAAGAGGCACTCCAGCGTATTCATTCCTGAATGCAGGTGCGCGAGCAGCGCACTGCACTTCGCTTGAATGAACTGTATAAGCCATTCTGCAACCTGGTCACATGATACATGCGCTTTGTTCCGAAATACTGAACCACGAAATAAGCCAAACTGCTTCTGCATTAGTGCTAAGACAAGTGGTCACTCGTTAAAGTCATCACACAGTTCACACACTTATTTACAGAGTGTTGACGACGGTTGCTATTATAAAAGTTTCAAAACAAAGGAATCTCACAAGCTATTTAGCAAAACATTTATATAAAATTGCTTATACAGCCAGCCAGAAATCCTTTCAACACCATGGAAACATTTGACACTAGTCAATAACTCTTAAGGACAATTTTGTAAAATAAATAAATAAATATATATATACATATAAACTATTAAAATGTTTCGTGGAAAAAGTACTATAAGACCCTCTATAAACCCTGGGCTCATTTGAGCATCATTTCACCCATTTCATTCATCGTCCGATATGATTTAACGTTAGAGGGCGTAAATTATAAACAAAACAAAAAATAATCAGCTGCGACACTTAAAATAATTGATGGATCTGTGCAGGAGTACACAAATTGGCGTAGACTTTTAAAACTAAATTTTCTTGTAACTTAGCTTTCTTACAAGTTAGGCTTTAATTTTGTCTGCATTATGATATTTTTGTACCGTCTATTGCCTGTTTAACTCAATCGTTTATCTTAAACAACTACATTTGATGAATAATAACAAAATTCAAATGTTCCACATTTTCAAATGTGTATCGCAGGGGGTACTTACAATAGAACTCTTAATTATATTACTACCCAATTATTTTCCTGCAAATAGACGCACAAACAATCATGAAAGCCCGCCTCGGTAGCGTAGATGGTAGCACGTCTGCCTCACGTTCAAGAGGTCCCGAGTTCGAATCTCGGTCAGGGTGAGTTACCTGGATAAGTTTTTTCCGGAGTTTTCCCTTATCCTGAAAGGCAAATGTCGGGTAACTCTAAGCTCTATGGATCCTCAGCTCATTTGAGCATCATTTCACCCATTTCATTCATCGTCCGATATGACTTGACGTTGGAGGACGTAAATTAAAAAAAAAATGAAAATTATATGCTATGATTATGTTGAAGAAACCTGGATTGAACTTTCAACTGTTACACATTAGAATTTCAGTATCAGTACGTACATCCCCCCTCCACCCGCCAGAGAAAAAGAAAAATCCCAAAGCGCTACTAAGTGAATAGTGCGAATTTCGGATAAATCACTAAACGTTTTATTCGAAGTAAATCGTATTCAAAGGTATCTTCTATTTTTCTTTTAAGGAGCCTTCATCTATCGTTTATATACCTTCCCAGCTATGTATAAAATTATTTCAGAATAAAGAGGTTTATATGTTAATTACAGAACTATGACTACTTTATCTCATTGGGTTATCATTTAATATTTTATACGTATTAAAATGGTATATTTGACAATGGAGAAATTAATGAAAATTTGTGCTTCAATACAATACAAGTTTCTACTACTCACTTTCATTTGCTCTCACTCATTAATCACAACGCATATGCACAGAAGTGATTGCAGTGCCACATTTTCTAGAGAGTACACATAAGAACGACGATACTTTGTTGATATATTTTGATTATTTTACTAGAGTAAAACAATCAGCGAATCAGACTGATTCATAACCAAGTGTTTTGCTGGAAGAAACGTTTGTATACGCCTATCTAGATATTGCACAATCTTTGCATCAACTGACTTAAAAGTAAGGAATGTGTTTCAAAATGACGTGCTTAAATACTAGAAAGTTCAAATCAAGACAATGCTACAAATGCATGCCCGCACGCACACGCACACACACATGCTATGTTAATTTTTGTGTATCTCTTTTGATTACATTTTATTGTTTTATGTAATTACGACTATAAAGTGTACACAGAATGAAGACAACCTGATAATATTTCACACAGTGACATTTTAATTAAAATCCCTACTGCCAGCCCAACCACCCGTCCATCCTTCTATCTATCCAGCCATCTTTCTTTTACCATGCAAAATCTATCAGCACCTTAAAACGTGACTTTTCCTACTTATTTGATGTATCGGTTTTTTTTTCTTTCTCAGTGTCTGCTTTTAAGTTTTAACTCAAGGGACCTTTCTAGAGGATATCTAATGAAATGATACTCTATTTTTGGGTGGAATGCAATACTAATTCTACAACAAATTAAGGGATAGAAAGTAGTTATAATGGCTAAACTTAAATACTGTGCGAGATAAGATTTGTTTTCGCAATCGTGATCGTGTAATGGACTTAAACACGTTTTCTGTAAACTAAATTAAACTTATAGATACCAGATTTTTTTACTATTAGGACTTTTATCTTTTTTAGAGAAGTACAGTAAATTTTTAATATTATATTTATTTTGAGGAACTAGAGCTATACCAAACTCTTTAAAAAAATCTGAAAATGTATATTAACCCAACGATGGTAAGTAATTTTTTAAAATTATAATCTTCTTTTCTTTCCTTTTTTCGGGTAGAAATATCGGTAAGTTTTTTGATATTTGGACTTTTCATTTTTTATTTATAAAGTCTTTATTAAAACTATTAATTAAAGCAGTATTAATAATATGTTTATAATTTTTATTAAATTCATCTTTATTCAGGGGTATATTTATTAATCTATAAATCAAACTATTGAAAACAGCAAATTTATGTGAAAAAGGGTTAAGACTTTTTAATGTAATCATCAATATGAGTAGACTTGCTATAAATACCGAAGTTTAATTTATTATTATTTCTTATTATATTTAGATCTAGAAAAGGAAGAAATCCATTAATTTCAGTGCCCGCCAGGATAGCGTAGATGGTAGCGTGTCTACCTCACGTTCAAGAGACCCCGAGTTCGAATCTCAGTCAGGGCGAGTTACCTGTATAAGGTTCTTTCCGGGGTTTTCCCGTATCCTGATAGACGAATGTCAGGTAACTAAGCTCCATGGACCCCGGACGTAAATTAATAATAATAATAATAATAATAATAATAATAATAATAATAATAATAATAATAATAATAATAATAATAATAATAATAATAATAATAATAATAATAATAATAATAATAATAATAATAATAATAATAATAATAATAATAATAATAATAATAATAATAATAATAATAATAATAATAATAATAATAATAATAATAATTTCAGTCTGCAATGTAAATGTTATAGCTTTATCTTGCAAATTTAGTAATTTTAAATCATCGTTTATGGTATAACTTTAGTTCCTCAAAATAAATATACTATTAAAAATGTATTGCATTTCTCTAAAAAAAGATAAAATTTCTAATAATAAAAAAACCTGGTATTTATCAGTTTAATTGTTTCGATTGTGATAAAGTTTATATTGGAAAGACAAAACGTAATTTAGAAACCAGAAGGAAAGAACCTTTTTGGTCACATTAAGTATAAACAGACTGATAAATCGGCCGTAGCAGACCACTTTTGGTCATTTAACCATGAATTAAATCCAGAAGTTAAATTATTAAAACAATTAAATAGTCCGATAGACTTAATGGTTTGGGAAAAGATATTTATTTTAAAAAATAAACATCGCGTAATGAATTTTGAAATTCCGGCAGTCGATTCGTTTTTTAAATTTGTTTTATTTTCAGAATTTGGTAGTACTAACAAGAACATCTAGCGTTCGTAACCATGGCGACAGCACAGTTGTTTCCGGCTGCGGATGTGTAAAAGTTTTACATGAAATCGCGATCCCGGACAATTTATAACAAAAGTATCATAATTTCTTAAAAGATAAGTGAAGTTTTAAGTTGCAAACTATTATATATGTATATATTTGTTTGCTTCACTGTTAATAGCTTCAAATTTTACGTATTTATTACATTTTCTGTATTTATCCAATATTTACTTTTCGAGTCTTGCTGTTAACAGCTGTACGCGTCAACTTTAATTTCGGTGAAATTCCGATATTGAATGTTTGTGCGGAATACAGTACTTGCAATGCCTATCACAGCCACACGGTAGCGAAAGTAAAGGAGTTCTTGGAAGAAAGTTATCAAAGTAGTTTGAAACTTAACAATGGCATTCGGCTCTGTGGATAGGTCAAGAGTGGCCCAGTGGCCTGCCGCTGCACTTGATCCTTTTGTCTGGAGCTATAATATGAAGTTTGTGATTGCAAACATATTGTAACAAGAATAGTCAAAGCGCCACTTACATCGGCGTCTAAGAATGTGGCGGCAGAACGCGGTATTTCAAAGCACCCGTTTATGCATTTCATTAAATTATTTGCACGCAACTCCTTACCTTATTACCTTCTTTCAAAATTGCCCAGTTTAATGACAAAATTGTGCTGCGTGTTTTAAAGAACCAATATTTTGTAAACATGTTCTACCCGATATCAAAGGCCGTTAGTCTAGTTGGAAGTATATTTAGTTTGCCTTTCATATATGCAATTTTTATTCCTAGCCATTAGATTGATAATAATCATTATAAAATTCGATTGAGCAATGAAGTAAGCCACTTTCTGTCAAATGCCAATAAAGCAAAATAAATGAAAAATACATATGCTCCTCAGTCAACAAGCTAACTGAAATGGACAAGTAACATCCTTTGAATGTCTGTGATTGTGGGCGACCGCTTTATTCAAACATGACATCCAGATGAAAAGTCCTCGTGGAGAGCACTGCTAACAGAACATTTGCCCTAACGCACACAACTGTATACGAGGACTATTTGTGTGTACTCTGGGCAATCCGGCAAACACGCACCATTGTTCTGATGCTCATGGTAGCTGGCGTATCTCCATGTCAAAAAGTGCAACACCAAAACGGACGACTCACGCTATGGTACGCACACGTAAACATCGGTTTATCAAAGTGAGAGTCCATTCAGATTGGGCATTCACATAGGGCTTAAGGCTCTAATATTTTGATGAAATGTGTACATCAAATGCACCATAATATTCGGGGTGAAGACTGCAGCATACTTTTTTTTTCTTTATTTCTCAACAGAATCTCCAAAAAGGCTAATATATTTGTCATATCAGTGTTCTAATTTAATTAAAGCATCTCGGTAGTGCGATTTACATTGAACCTCATAATTGCTGTTTACCGCACCAGTGACCTCGTTGCTGTGAAATCTTCGCCCTCCAATATATTTTTCGATGTTTGGGAATAAGTGGTAGTCACTGGGTGCTAGATCTGGCGAACAGGCTGAATGCTCAAGCAATTCGAATTTTAATTGCATATTTTTCCCATTGCAATGATTGAACGATGAGCCGGGTCGTGAAGACAAAAGATGTGTTTCCTTTTCAACAGAGGTCTTTCTTTTCACCTCATCACTCAAACGTTGCAGTATGCTTGCGTAGTAGTCATCAGTAATACTTGTCATAACGTCATTAGGTGACAAAATTGACTTTGCCTCTTTTGGAGTTGGGCCACCTGACGCAATCCACTGTTTTGACTTATTTACTTTCTGTAGTGTAGCGATGTATCCAAGTTTCATCCATGGGAATAAGCCGTCACAAAAATTCACTGGGATTTTTACGGTAGAGCTCCAAATTGTTAACAGAAACAGTATTTCTTTGCAACTTTTGATCAGATGTCAACAAACGCGGCACCCATCTTGCGCAGACTTGAGAAAGCCGAAACATTACTTAAAATACTACTTGCAAGTTCTTTCGATATGTTTACACATCTGCTATCTCAAACAACTTTAATGTGCCATCTTCCAGTAATAAACTATGATATTTTTTCAATCATCTCTGGAGTTGTGACTTCCACAGGGCGTCCAGAGCGAGGCTCATCACTAGTGCTCGTACGTCCCATTTTAAGCAATGCAACACACGTTTTAATCCTTGCATATGAAGGGGCAGAAGCTTTCAATGTACTGCCCATTTCCTGCTTGATTTCTTTAGGCGTTAAGCCTTTCAAATGGAAGTATTTAATCACTGCTCGTTTTTCCAAATCCTCTATTTTCGTGAAACCTCTACACTTGTCTTGTTTAAAATGCTGTCATCCAAAAACTAAACAAGCTATTGACCTGTAACTATGGATACAAACTGGTCTAAGTAAAGTTAAACTATATGATGCTATCCGTCTAACTAGCCCAGGACGCCATTTCTATGGGAGGTCCAGGACTTATCAGCCGACATTCGTATTTATTTTATATTTTTTTGCATCTTCAATGCCGATCAACCATAAAGGCTTTCCGTCCCCAAAATATGCAATATGGAAAGCAACTAATCTGGAGTTTGTAAAAACTGTTCCAAAATTAACAGCTCAGTTAACCCTTCTGAATGAACATTCAGTGAAGTGAAGCAAACTGGTGACAATGAACATTCCGGAAAATGGAACAACATTTATTTTAATAGCAACATAAAGAGAAAGCTGTAGTTATTCCAAATAGAAACCACAAACTGTTGTGTTTTTATCTCGTTAGCATGCATTATTTTAATTGTCAATCCTAAGGAACTGAAGCACATTTACTAAATATTTTGTCTTTAATACGACTGAAATGAAAGACGGGATGCAAACGCTATAGACATTTTAAGGGGAAGATGATACAGTGAGTGAGTGAGTGTGTGGTGTTTAAGGGCCCGTCGACAACAAGGTCATTTGGGCCCCAAGTCAACACTAAAACCTAAAAGCTATAAAAAAAATTGGCTAAAAAGGTAAAATGTAATAAAACCACTCAACTGTTAAAAGGACATAAAAACCATCTAAAATTTATAATTTAAAATCGCTAAAATTAACAAATATAAAATCCAGGTCACACTTGTATATTAAAACCAATCTCGGTAACATACCGCAGTGCCTTAATCACGGCCACTGGGTCATCCCCTAAAATACTGGGCAAGTTAGCTCCCAAGCCTATTGACTGGAAGATGATACAGCAAAGATTTCAACTCTCGATGCATTTGAGTTCCTTTCATACGCAGTTTTCTTCATGTATTACAATTATTATACGTCGTTCATGGTAAGTTTAAAGAGCGTCCTCACGACCCCTCAAAATCTTATAATACTTCGTGAAAGGAAGCGTGAATGACTTCTTTTAGGAAACACTAGCACAACGCAGATACGCACTGCGTCACCCTTCAAAGCGGGCGATACATCTAAACTTTACTTTGTCCCTTAGTTCGATAAGCGATGTGTTATTCGCCGCACGCGCGCACGCGCACGCGCACGCGCACACACACACGCACACGCACACGCGCACACACACACACCCTACCCTCAACACGTGATACTTGCTACTTCGCTAGGGATACTTTCCATAAAAAGGACGTAGCCAACAAACAAAATCCTGAAAATCCCCACAAAAGGACTACTGCTGTGTAAGTGAAATGCAGAGTAAGGCTCGTGGAAACATTTATCTAAAATGTCTCTTAAGCTTAACAACTAAAGGAGCCCATGTTTAGTTGGTATTCGCAGAGCGTATTTTGTCTGAGGCATCTTTTCTGTCATAGATTCAATTTACAGTAGTTATCATTCTAGAGATCGTTTTCAGAAACTTCTATCGTCAACACAGTATTGGCCGAGAAATATTTTGCAATGGACGAGCAGCTGGCAGGGATAACGGGAGAAAATCTTCCTTATGGACCATATAGTCGCGCGGAGCCCAAGGACTGTGTTGCATCAAGAGTTGTATATATTGTTTTTAATGTGGCGGGAAAGAGAAGGCAAATACTTCATTCTAGCATGGATCATAAAATTTTCTCTCCACATATTTATAAAAGTAGGTAATGCTGATTTTTGTGGTAGGGGTAAGTGTTTAAGAAAACAACTATTTAAAATAACAGTTATATAAATTATAAAACTATAAATAGTTTAAACAACTATTTAAAGAAAGATAACGCATTTAATATATTTTTCATTAATAATTATTTTTCTTAATTTGGATATACCTTATATATGCGCTGACACGAATCAGTCAGATTTCGACTAAAATACATATGTTAATAATACTATACTATCAATTTATATATTGATAAATATATAAAAATAATAACAACAGAACTCTTTCGATAAAATACGGTAAATAACAGTTTAAACTTGCCGAAGGAAATGTATATAAAATCCCCTGAACACACAATACGCTTCATATGAATGAACTTATTTTCTTGCAGTTGTATTTAGCGGATACGATTTGAAAGCCTGTGTTTAAAAACACTGGTAAAACACACTTTTTTATTTCATGACCAGAGTATAAAGTTTTAACTCTAACTTATTTACACCAAAGGAAAATAAATACATAACTTGTTGATGCAGACATTATATAGTTATATCCGGTAAATAAGAGGGTTTTTCCCCCTCTTTCAAAGTATGATTTCAGTATTTCTCAGCCCAATGAATCTAATAACTTTATATGTATTTGTAATTAGAAAACTTTTAAAGTTGTGGCGAAAGTCAAAGGAAATAAGTTATAGGAAGATCGTTAAAAATGTAGTTGTATGAAATATTGTTTATCCTAGCATTTGTAGTTTCCGAAATATTCGTTAATTTATATTCAACTTTTCCAGTGTTGAAGACTAGATTACCACTTACACCATTTTAAAATAACAAAGTTCTTTATATCAAATCATTGCAAACAAAGGCAACATTTCGTATGGAAAGTGAATGTCGTTGCAGTTTCTTTCATGAAACCCAACAAAGAAAATTATAATTGAACTATTCCTGAACTTGAAAGATTAAAGAACATGCATGCGACTCGTGGTTAGATGCTAGGTTCCAAATTCAGAAGTCCCGGGTTCGATTCAAGAATTTGGAGAACAAGGACGAGAATATTTTTTGCTAGGATCACTCCCTATCTTCCCCAGAGTATGGAAATGTGAGTGATAGTGTAGTTGTGCATATGAATGCGCGTGTGTGAATGTTCGCACGAATTTAATGTTCATAAAGAAAACCCAACAAGCCCGAAGTAATACAAATGGTAAACGAGTGAACATCAGTACTAATAAGCAATTGTTTCCAAGGAGAAAAGCCGCCGACACACCATATATGTTAAAGACGGGATATAAACAGAGCAATTAAAAAAGGGAATCCATTTTAAATTACTATTACAGTATAAAAATGAGAAATACGATACATGTACGCAATTATGGGTAGAGGAAGTGTGAATATTGTTGCAATATATATTGTGCCTCTACTCCAGAAAATGTTTCGTTCCGGTCCACATCACACTCTCATATCCTGCTAAGGGTGTGTTAATCCTGTAGATTTCTATTTAACTTCTCTGTCACCAAACATTTGTAGGTAAAGTATGACATTCCATCCAAAAATGTTATGTCCAGATTTAAGAAGAAAATACTACATTGAGTCCGCAATCATTAAAAAACATTTCTTAGAAAATCATTCATGTGAGTGTCATTAATATCAATGAAAGACGATATGTTGGGTAAATACAAAATTTGATATTTGAGTAAGACACCGTTTAACCACCTTCCAAATCAAATTATCAAATATTTGGAATATTCCGTCTTATTTTTGTTTCATCAACACCCTTCCGACGAGTATATCTGAAGTATTTATCCAAAATATAAAGTGTGCATTCTTGAATTTTCTATGAATTAGCATTCGTAAAGAATTTTACATAACAAACCGTAGTGTACAACGCTAATCTAATTGAGGAAAACTGCAGAGCCCATTCAAACTTCCAGTTGTATCGAATAATTTTATCGTTGCATTAGCCATTTCAGAAATATAATTAATGTGCAAGTGGGCTGACACCTGTCTATCGCCGTCTATGAATGTTCTGCAGCTTTGAGAAATATTACTTTTACGCGAATTTATAAAAAAAAATAAGCAAAACAGTATAATTGTTTTATTAATTCATGTTGCACGTAACCAAATATGAAAAGACAATTTACGGAAATTTTAAATACTTTCTAGCAAAGAAACTTCCTGTTTTATAAGGAAAACATGAATAAATAGTGCATGATATTGATAACTGGTAAAGAATACTGTGGAAATGGGAATCCAAAAGATTTAGTTTTAACGCATGATTCATTATATAGTGACATGATATATCTAATTCAAATGTTTAGTTTCTATGCTCCCTCATGTCACTGGTAGTACGTTCTAGATTTATAATGTTAATCTTCTCTTTACAACAGCTTCTTACATCAAATCCCAAGGAAAATGTGTTGGAAAGATGTTTTCTGGAGAACTACAAGCAAACACATTACATTCCTCAACTTTATAGAGCGAGTATAACCTAGGGCAAAGCATCTTTGAGGCTGCATCTGATAGAAGTTCTACGTACCAGTCCTGACTTCCAGCCCGGAAACCATCTGCAACCATCAGTACCATACAAAACACACAAAGGTTGTGCAAAGAGATCTCGAAAATTGCATGTTGCAATTTTAATTGCAGTTCAGCCTAAATGACAAAGCTGAATGCACTAGATTTTTAGTCTAATAAATTATAAAGTGTACATTTACAGCGACTACTCAAATAATTCCAAAAACGTCAAAAATCAGGCATGTTGTTTACATATTTTACCCAGACGCACATTCAGTTTTCAGCGTCTGGCTGATTCATCTTGTGTTTCAAAAATATATCGGCAACCATTAGCCGACCTTTCCTTCACATTATTTATGGTTTAATGCATAGGGCGTCCAAGAGGCGCAGATTTTGAACGGTAGCCAACCGCTGACAGTAAATGCGTGCGAAGCAGTCAAGCAGAGCTTAATGATCACTTTAATTTCGGTTTATTGCTGAATCGCTTCCCAGAAACTCTCGATTTTAAAGGCAATCTTAGAGCACTCGGGTGATTATTTTTTTATATACGTACCTAAGTATAGCATTTAATGACAAACTCTAATTTCAACAAACTATATGTTTAAAATATTTCTGGTTTCATAACTTATGGAGATTTCTTCACTGTGTTAAACAGTGGATTGAGAAAGGCCCTCAGGCACAAAAATACACACCTGACATTGCAAAATATTTTTCCCTACAATGGATTATGAAGGACTACTATCGACTGTTTCCCCAGACGATTAGTGAAATATTGTGGGTAACGAGGAAAATAGCTATGGACCGCAATTACGCTGTCTTGCAGCCAGTAACTGTATCTACAAAAGCTAGCCGAACACTGATATTTTATTATAAATAATAAAGACTGATAATTCAATACGTTTTTAGTACAAATCAAATGCTATGTTTAACTACAACCACACATTGCAAACTGTTTGACATATGCTCAATGTTTACTAAAACATAATTTTGTGTCTATCTCTTACAATGTATACAAAGTTAATTCCGAATGAATGGGACTTCAAAGGCTATCTGCAGAAGTTTAAAATTCAAAATGTATACTATTTGGACACTTATGTAAATTTCTCCGGCATATGTTATTTAAATCAAACTCGCTAGAGGCGCTTTTGAAAAAATGAAATGTAACAATCATATTGTCGTGTAAATGGAAGTTTGGAATAGGGGGGATTGTCTCAGAAAGCTTCGATGCAAATTATTAGAAAATGTTGAATCTAAATACCAAGATTGGTATTAATATAACTTTTCGTTTTTTATTTATATTGCTCACAGGCGAGACAGGATAAATTACACACTTTCTGAAACTGCCCCCTTTATTTATACAGAGCGTCTCCAACAAATAGTACAAGGAAATTATATAGCAAATATTTAGATAAGAAGCAATATTTTTTTCCTTATAAACAGAAGATATGGATTGCTAAAATAAGATTCCTAAGTTCAGTAAAGCGATATAATCTTTTAGACAAAATCTCCAACGATAAGAAAAGATAAGAATTAGAAATGGTTTTGCTAGAAGAAAGTATTATACACCATAGAAATGAATGGAAACAACACGTTGAAACAATGCCATCAGGAAGAATCCCAAGAAAAGCATTTTACTACAGGCCGAAAGCAAGACGAGATCCGGGAAGACCAAGGAAACGACTCAGATATATTTTAAAGTCGGAACAGGCATTTATGTCTAATCCTTAAAGTGCAAGGGAAGAAGAAAGAAAAGAAGAAGTTATGTTTTCTTTATCTACTGTAAACAAGAGCTAAATAACGTAAAACTGTTGAGCGTGTTCAATATGATACATTTAAAGGACTTTTAAGTGTATTTAACCTTCCCATCATCCTGTACATTTCATTATTCTTTTAGTTTTATGTTCCGGCTATTATTTTTCTAAGGAATCTATGTTGTATTTAAGACATTCTACTTTTACGTTGGGTACACTAAATTATATTATCACTAACGAGAAAGATCGTAAACGGTGCAACATGAGACCTAAATGCGAATGAACCAGATCAATTAGGTATTGTTAACTACGATTACAGATGCTAGAAGTTCCTTTAGGGTCCATAAAAATAATTTAATTTCTTTAACTGGAAAACCATAGCGAAATGAGACGTAAATTACTGACCGGAGCTATAACATACAAAGACTGATATTACGATAACTTAGTTAATGCGTGACAAATTAACTCATCGGTTAGTCTTTTAGTCTTGGTCTAATTATGTGATGAGCAACATATACATATGTGTGTGTGTGTGTGTGCGTGCGTGTGTGTGTGTAAAAAGAAATCTCTTGAAATTCAAGTCATTTTAGACTTTTCACTTTAAAGGAAACAAATTCAAAGACAGTAATCACGTCCTTAAAAGTAAAAGAGAGGCTGTCTTGAGGAAACCTATGATTATGTTTGACATTAATCAACCTGTAAACGTGTAAATCAAGATAAGGATATTTACTTCAAGTTTCCTCTAAATTTTGTTCCCAACAGTGTGCAGTTGAAGTCAAACATCTAAAAGATTACACGAGGTTTAATCTGCCTACCCTTGGAGTAGATCTGGGATTCGCTGCACAGTTTCATCTTCTTCAAACAACAATGAAATACTTGATGAGATTTATACTCCTCTAAAGGTAACTATAATAATATACTCCCACCAGTATTTGCGCTAGTTCCCAATAAATTGGACCATTGTTTATTTGCAACCCTACTTTATCAGTTTGCTATCCTCTAATAAAAATATATTGCAAATATTGCATTACTAGTTGTCTTTGCTATATAAGCTTTGTCGAGTCTATTCATTTTTATATCAGAGAGATTATGGACACAAATATAGCTATATGCTAATGATGCAATATATATCTTGCAGTAGCTAACTAATATTAGTATCACAAAAAATTCTTAAGTTAATAGAAAAAAGTTACATATAATATGTGCAATACTTGCCCATTTCACAGACAAGTTTTCTTGACTGGGAATTAATGGGGCTGAATATTTAAAACAAATTCCCTACTTACGAAATACGGATTGTGCTTAATACGCCATATCCCAAATTGAACGGGATGAGGGAGTTGATGTATGAAGACATAATAGAATAAGACCATTGAAGTACTGGCCGAGATTGACGCAAGGAGATAATTGCACACTAAGCTCAAACACCAGCGAGAAAACCAATTTCCTAAGTTCTGGGTGGCTGGACTGGAAAGAGATTTGAGGAAAATAGACGTTTGGTCAGTATCGTAGCAAGGTGAAATGGAAAGATGGCAAAACACAACTAATAGGCATCAGTCAAAAGGTAACAGTTGGACTGTAAAATTAAAGCCATCTCCAAGTTTAGTCAATGAATATGCATATCTAACGTTTCTTAAGACTGGTACACAAGTTTTGAAATTACCGAAGAAAATGTAATGGGAAGAAATAGACATATACTTATTATTATGCTTCTGACTTAAGCACTCTAATTTTATTTGGTACGTCATTTAGTGTAATTTTGTCTTCTAATTGTTTCTATTTTGCAATTTATTTTGGTCTGAAAATACTACCTATACCATGATTCTGAAAGACATATTTCATTTATAAACCTTCTTGTGTAGAGAGGTTTATACAGAATAGCTTTATAACTAGCACGTATGCTTATAAATATCAACTTAAATGATTATCCTTCGAAAACTTGGTTCATGTTTATGATAATCGCTGCAAAGCTAATTAAATTGTGCTAGTCAAATCACCTTAAATAATTTACGCATGTGTAAAAATACTTACGAAAACGACGTCAAAAATGTAATTGTCATATATTTTACACCACTACCATTTAAAAAATGTTCTTAGATTTTAACGGCGTTTAACGCTAAACATTTTGGTAATTCTTCAATTCCCTTAACCACTTTTTGAAGTTTAGATCTCTTATATAAAATGCGAATAAATGTCTTGATGTTGCATTCGGAGAGAGCGTTCACTTTTGTCTTTAGGCTGAAGTGCATTCCCAACATGCAATTTGAGGCTTCTTTGTACAAAGTTTCTGTATTTTGTGCGTACTGACAGCTGCAGATGCAGTAACACAACTGCATTCCAGCCATGCATGCTTTTCCTACACTTCATGTACACATTGAGATAACAGGAAAACTATACTATACTGTGAAATCTCATGTCAAGAAGCAGTTTTCATACATTTTTGTTTGTGAACTACCACATTAAATAGCAATTTAATGAAAGACAACCTGAGTGATTATCATCATTTATACCAAAGGGTTGCACACAAAGCAAGTTTTATCCTATTGCATTAAATATGCGGTATTTCAGAACTGTCCACTTCATACGCAATAGAAAATAAACCCATGGCATAAGTGGGTCTAAGCCTGCCGATCCGACTGCCGGCCTACATAGGCAAGTTAGAGCTGGGCTATCCTCTTGTAGTCAGCACCTCAGCATCCCCAGCCAACCAAGGTTCGCTACCTAGGGTAGCTCCTCGATTTCTTCACTATGCCAGTGGGCATCGGCCCTATACCCAGAACTTAAAATCCGCAAACCCCACGAGAGGGATCGATGCCGGATGAATTCCTTGACAGGGACTACGCACAACGCTCTAGCCCACTACGTCATGGCGCAAAACATACACAGCAGTCAAGTTTATGTGCCCATGGAGATATCGCATTTTGTTTTCAGTGTGGGATTTGATTACGCCAAATATTGCAATAAACATTAAATAGCTTTAAAAATGAATATTTATCGTTTTGCGATCATCGTTAACTCTGCTTTTATAGAGTTGGCTTGGGTGGCTTGGAAAGTTTTAAGTGTAACCGTTGTTCATTTTCTAAATATCTAGACACAGATATCTCGAAAACATAATCTGATGGAGCTGCGTACCCAATGTTATTGGAACCATTGATCTTGACTTCTGGACCGTTATAAGGTTATTTTTACATTAGACACATTGTAATCTAAAATGTAGTAGCCTAATAAGACACTTGAGTTGACAGGTTATTGAATTCTCCTCGTTTGTGCAGCTTTAAAGACCACCCGTAGTTGCTAAAATAAACGTCTGGAGACCCTGATGGTTAATGTGACGGAGATTGATGCTCGTGTTTTAAACGACTGCCTGGTTCAATTTTTGCGTATCCGGCTGTGTGTATAGCGAGCGACAACAGGTATATGCAAGATGTCGCGTGCAGCGAAATGTAAACATGTCACGCAAGCTTGTACCAACATCCGCACATGGGCTAAACAGCCGACACCTCACATGCACGCCAGAAGCTTGTTCGGCTCCTTGCGGGTGGCCACCACTTTATGTGGATCTAGCAAACGCTCCAAGTTATTTCCTTCATCATGATCGTTTTCACCGCACATAATGGTCAATTTTCTTCTTACGAACCTCCAACGAGCTTGGCAGGCACTTAATTGAAAATTAAGTGCAAGACTGCAGTAGAAGAAGAGGGTATGCCGTTTTATCGGCAAAGATGAAAGGTTCATACAATCGCATGCTATTTTTAGTTTTTCCACCACAACCTAATGGGCGCAGAAGGTACATTTTACATTCCATCCAAAAACTCAATTTCGATATTTCAATGGTAATACATGAGAATGGGGAAATAAAGCCATTTAGTGCATGTCAAAGAGGGAGAGGGAGGGAAGGAGAGAGAGAGACATAACTCCATTACCCTAAAATCACATTTCCATAAATACCTGATACTTAGGTCCATCTCGTACAGATGCAACACGAAGATTTTCGATAAAATCGCTTCATCCCAAACTAGGCTTTAAATGGAAGATTCAGAAAATTTAAATGTTTTTCGAAAATGACACAAATAATTTTAATTGCAATATTACACGTACATTTTTGTATTTACAAAATAAATAAAATGGGCATATTGAACTCTTGTTCGAATGGCCTGTAAAGGCCTTTTTTGGGAGGAAGTTTTTATATATTCCTTTATTTTCTTTCTCCCACATGTAGTAGGCAGAAAATGTAATGCATTACATTAAAACATTCAATGTAGGTATTTCACTTGAAATACGTGTTTTGAGGTCCCCATAATCCAAAAAGCTTTTCTAATAAGGGCCATGTGTTTGTGAACAACGAAACTAAAAAATGGGAAGTCCGATAAGCAACAAAATGACCTTTAAATGAAATATTTTCCAAAAATAGCACACGAAGATTTCTAAGAAAATCGTTACACATGCTACCCGTTATGAGGGTGAATTTTACGACTGTTTTTTTCTCTCAAAATTGTTTCTGATGATTTTATTTAAGATGCCATATGTTTAATACATTTTCATCGCAAATAAGATGCATTCCTTGATTTTTCTACAAACAGCACCTGAAGATCTCTTCATTCAGAAGAAATTTTCTAAAAATGCTAAACGATAAGACACATAGTACATAAAAAATGTAGAATTCTTTAAAATACGCAACATACTGAACATCAATTTCGTAGTAACGGTTATTTCTGGATATCGTTGTTCTGGATATGAATGTTCTGCTACTTTGCCATTCATTAAAGTACTGTGGCTATTTAGCTGTTTCTCGCCAGCTACTAGAAAGAAAGTGTGTGAAAGTTCTGGGCCAGCATACAGCGAGTCCTATTTAAATATATGACGTTCAGGAATTTTTATCCCCTTGTATCTATAAAATAAAACTATTTCTGCAAAGGTTAATTGCGATTAACATAAGCGTAGAAAGAAAACTCAGCTTTCATAAGAATTGTTTGTAGGATACCATATAAAATTAAAAGAATAGTAAGTGCAGAAAAGCAAGAGACTGTAAAGCGCCATTTTTTTAAATGCTGTTGCTATTCAGTTGTTTCTTGCGATGCTGTCGTAAGAGTATGGAATTTTAAAGTCAGTCCTAAGAGAGGGACTTTTGAACATGTGACTAATTTTCTCTATCTTATTTGTATTTTCAATTAAATTTATTAAGGTTATTTTAACAAAGGTTTATCTGTTTAAAATGAATTACGTAAGTTTTTCGAATCATTCGTCAACAAATCATTCTTGCAAAGGCTAATTCATTTGTCTCTTTATGTTAATCGAGGTTAATATTGGTATAAATTGTTTTATTTCACATTTCCTTGAACTGTAATGGGAATAGGGGAATAAAAGACCTGATTGTCAAATCTTTTAAGGTCCGGTCGCAATCTGAGGTTTGGAAATTGCATTTTCTTTGCACGGCCAGCATAAAGAAAGAATAACGATTTCCTATTTGAGCAATGTATCTAAAGGATCTTAAAATGAAAACCAATAACAAGAAATATCTCGGAAATAGTTACTCGCCACAAAACGTTAATTTAAAATTGTGAGGTTTAACGAGACCTACATTTTTATGTAGTAAGACTTTTTTCTACCTCTTAAGGTTTGGGAGTGATGGTGAAGTCATTAATACTGAAGACTTCAAGGCCATTCCGAGAAAACTCAAGATCCAAATTTCATTTGCCATGATATTTTAAACTTGACATCTTAATATAAATCCTTGCAAATTTATGTTTTTGTATGCAAATTTGGGGGGTGAAAGGTGTTTGAAAATCTTGGGGTGCATCTTTCCAAGCTTGGTATTTACATTTTCCTTTTTTTTTTTTTTTTTTTTTTGGTTTATGGACATGGACGGACGGACACACCCACACACACGCACGTACGTACGAGGCGCAAGCCCATACACGGAACCTTTTTTTTTTTTTTCCATAAAAATATTATTTAGGACTCAAAACGTGTGTATACAGTAAAATCTTGCAGACACTTTATTGGGTGATATGAAATACTTCCCCTTTAATTGAATGTAAAAGGAAAGAAATTTAGAAACAGCGTACTCGGAGAGATGGTTGCAATAAAACTGTTGAATGTGAAGGGGAGGATAAAACCCAAGAAATGAAAAATTCTGGGAAAGGTATAAATAACAAAAAGCGATAGGAAATAAGGGTAAGCATTGCGGGTAGGCAGGACCAGGTAGCAGCACAAAAAATAAGTAGCAACTTTCGTAAGCACAGTTCGTAGAACTCACATTAAACAGATGAAAGCATATTAGAGAAAGTCATAAGGGTTTAGTGCAAAATATTTTGCCTTCATGCCCATAGTTTCATAAAACTCAGGAAGGTGCAAATCATGCTTAGATAAGGAAAGTTCTGCGTAATGTAGACATTATAGTTTCCTAACCAGTGCTTATTTCCTTCTACAGGTTTATTTTCCCCATCGTTACACAAGAGCAAAGTACGTAATGCATTTCAGCCAAAATTCCATGCGATTTTATCACAAATACGCGAACCTTAAACCCAAAAACCCGTTTAGGATGATAATCTACGACTTTATCTCCTGTACAAACTGTACTCACAAACGCTTGTTCCTCTATTTGATGGTAATCGAAATGAACATTAAAATGAATTATTGCATTGGTAAAATTAAGCAGTGCAAGGAGAATATGGGAACACCGTAGGCGTAAGACATAACCATATCTTTTAAGAGCTAATTACTAAGTTTAGCTTTGAAATTCTCTTCTCTGTCCATAACTGAGTATTTGAAAATTGAAAGCAATTACAATAAATTTCTCGAAAGTGGTTAGTTACCACTCTCCCTCCCTCACAAAAAATATATAATTTTTAACAGTGTGCTTTAATGATTTAAATTTTTGAGTAAAATTTTATCAAACTCTTAACATTTACCAATTATATAAAGATCATTCGGAATAAAGCGGAATTAAGCGGCTATGCCCAGAAATTAAAGATGTGCATTTCATTTGCTATGAAACTACTTAAACCTATGATATTTTAATCAAAATTGTTACAGCTATTTTTGAAACGAAAACTTTACTTCCCCCCCCCCCTTCTTCCCATTAAGTGTAGCTCAGACTGGGCGAGCTCTCTTAAAGCTCTTCGTGTTAAATCTTTGATATATGTGAAACTTAAATGCAAGTATGGATTTTAATCTCCTTTCTATTTCTGAGTTATGCTGCTCTCTCTCTCACACACACACACAAACTCACAGACAAACACAAGTACACACACACTTACACATGTGCGTGCACGTGTGCGGAGAGTTTTCTAGAAATGTTTCATTGTAGATTCAAGAAGTCTTAAACCATATATTTCCGGCGAACCCTTAAGATCGACATTTTGGAATACAATACTTACTGTCCTCCACAGGAGAGTAAGTCTCCGAGGCCTGAGACGCAGAGGGGTTGGCGAAGGTTTCCACACCCTCCCTGGACAAGTTTATGACACCCCATGTCAGTACAGTTACAGACCATTCAAAAACTTTCTGACGGCTTCTACTTTTGTGAATGAATCTTCTCGATTTTAGTGTACAGAGTGAAAAGGGCGCATGTTTTCTTAACGCTTCTGCTCCTTGTGTAGCAGGCGTTCTCTGACACACACATTCGCTGTCCTTGTCCTACTGTGTAAGTCAGCACATTCCTTTCAGGGACCTTCTTTGCGTTGCTGGGCAGTATCATACGTAGTAGGGAAAGTAAAAGTAAATTTATATTTGTTAACAAAATGGCACTCGAAATTAAAAACATGTAACGTCTAAAAAAGCTAGGTTACATAAATTTTTGTATGAGCTATGTGCAATTGAATGACTCTCTCCCCGATACTTACAAACACATTATCGCAGAGGCTGAGAACTTCTGATACTCTGTACACTTCAATAAAATGCAGTGTAAGATTAGACTGCCTTGTGCTAAATATCGGACCTAAAAGAAAAAAAGTAACTAAAACGTGTAGTTATGATTGCGGTTGGGAAAAAATAATTAGTTTAAATTGTAATGCCCTTGATATATAGCCGATGGTGAGATCGGGATTTCCTTTGCATGAACAAGCGACATCACTGCTTTTAATAACAGAAGCAGATTGAAAATGCAACATAATGTAATATTCAGCGACAGACAAGTATATTTGTGAGAAAACATTGATCAGTTCTGTTTTAAGTAAAATGCGAATCCTGCTTACAACGCATCAACTGTGGGATGAAGGAGTTTCCAGAAGTCGAATAAAATTAAGAATGACTACCAAGATCTCCGGATCTTGCTTACACGTAACTCTTTCTTACAGACGTTCCTAAAGGTGAGATTTCTGCAGAAGGACCATGTAACGTTAAAGACACAATTCAGTTTATTAAGGAGTTATTAGAAGATGTTGCATGAGTAGTATTTTATTAGTAATTTTGTTTTAATATCAATACATAAGTCAAATTTGGATTACAGCTATGTGTAAATGCAATAGTTTTAAGATTCACAAAAGTAATTTGTTGAGTGTTATTTGCACAAATATTTCATTGCCCTTTTCCCATCATTACTCTTGCAAACTTCTGTATAGGTCGTTCAAAGGAATTAACCAAATTAACCAGATTTTATTTTCATAAACTGGTTTATGGTACAGAAATAAAAAAGTATGGATTTAGCAATGGTAGGTAAGTAGTTTGACTGATCTACACATTTCTAATGATTCAGAAATACACTGTTTTTAGAATATTTTTGAGATACATAAAAAATAAATAATAGTTCAACATAAGGAAGTATATTTATGGTATTTTAAAGAAAAGATTATATACGAATTTTTATTTATTATTTCGTAAGTTTACCAACCCAACCAGATAGAACGTACCAGACGACTAAGAATCTTTAGTTGAGACTGATCTCCTCCGTACCCAACATCTCTGTGCATAAGAAACACTTCCAGGAAAAACAAAGTCTTAAATAAAACGAGATTTGAACTCGGAACTCAATCAGCCAATAAGGCATCGCCTTCCTAATGCTTGCTCTACTAAGGTTAACAAGATACTTAGTGAAGGCTATATTAGATCTTTTAATTATTATTTACAGAGCATTTCGTCAGCAGATTTGATTCATGTTTTCTGATATGGTTTCCTAGTCCATGTTTTTATTACAGCGGTCCTTGCGTATGACTTGTTTATATCCCAGAAAGCTTACGTTCCATTATAAAAGGATTAGAATTTAAAAAGTGGAACATAACGTACTTGATATACTACACATCCATTCCTACAAAATAGAAGTTGGCTATTTTTTAAACTGGTTTTTGTGTGCAAAGGATTCAGATCCAACACCAAGTAATTTAATTTAGGTTACTTGCAATCCCATTTACCTACAGTTATTGCTAGGTTGGTAATACTTCCGGTGATGGGTTAAGAAAATGCTATCACTTGACTCATTTACTGCGCAAAACAAAGCTAAGTTCTCAAACCTTTGGAACTTATTTCAGAGCTTATTAAAATTACTCACCGGTTTTAGGTACTGCATTTCAAGGTACTCACCTGTGAACAAAGATAAAACACATACTTAGATATTTTGTTAGCTGTAAAATCACATGCCACCACATGTTCCATTAATTTAATAAAATCTATTTAAGTTCTTTTAATGTAGTAAAAAAATAAACTGCCAATATAATTAAAGACTGTACACTTTGTATACAGTGTAGATGCATACACTTTGAATAAAAAAACGATAACATACAAAATGGGCCCTTCTTATGCCCAGCAGAGCCGGGACACCGTAACCACTATTGTTACTAGCATTTGATTTCATCGATGTAGCTGACCAGAATCCGCACTTTTTGGAAATCATTACAGAAGATGAGACCTGGTGCTACCGCTACGATCCAGAGAATAAGTGATTTTTTTTTTTTTTTTTTTTTTTTTTTTTTTTTTTTTTTTTTTTTTTGTAATTTACGTCCTCCAACGTTAAGTCATATCGGACGATGAATGTAACGGGTGAAATGATGCTCAATGCATCCGGGGTCCATCGAGCTTGGAGTTACCCGACATTCGTCTCTAAGGATAAGGGAAACCCCCGGAAAAACCTCATCCAGGTAACTCACGCTCACCGAGATTCGAACTCGGGACCTCTTGAACATGAGGCAGACTACCGAGGCGGGCAGAGAATAAGTGATAGTCAAGATGCTCAAAGCAAGGTCTCTATTCAACACCCTCCTTATTCTCCAGATTGTTTGTTTCCCCGGCTTATATTAGCCCTGAGATACTTCTGATTCGCAGACGTTGCGCAGATTCAACATCGCGTGACCACGGTGCTCCGAACAATTCGAAGAACGGTGCTTCGAAGAAGCGTTTACTGACAGCCGATGACAGACGTGTATTGTAGCCAATGGTGATTATTTTGAAGGGCAGTAAAGTAGTTTTATTTGTAACGTACAATTCTCTGAGATCATTCACTTTTCCAACTACCTTATAATATACAACTGTTTGTTTTGTATTCTCTTTTCCCTGCGAGTTCGCCTCCTGTAGCGATTGCATATCCATGTTCTGATATTTTGTAAATATTATATTTCTCTTTGTGTGTGTTTCGGACTGCGAATAATTAATTAAAAGAGGAAAAGCATCCAAACGAGAAGGGCCATAAAACTTAGAGCTGCGCAACATTTTTTCTGGCAAGGATATGGCAAAGCTCCAAAATAAGATGATTTAGCCAAACCAGATGCGAACTCAGGACCTCGCAATCATACCTAAACATACCTTGTAATCTTTAATTTGGGTATGTAACTATCATTCTAAAGGAAGTATAAAGCCATATTAGAGCTTAAATCCAATGCACTACTCTGCTGTATTAGAATGAATGAAGCTGGGCTTATCTACTACTATTTTTAAAATACATAGATTGAAATGTTAGGATATCATGATTACAGTTTCAAATTGCGCTTTGCTCAAATTGAAACGCGCTAACTATGACTCTACAGGTATTATTAAGTATCGCAGGAGTTTCTGTTTGTGAAGCTGCATGTTTGAGCATTTCTTCGTGAAGCTGCAGAGTATGTTGGAATCTCTAGCAAGCATCACAGCATTTTCTGTTCGCAGTTCCGCAGAGCTTCTTGGAACATACAGATACTCCAAAAAGTATTCGTCTAATAATAGCACATAGAATATAACAAGCACAATCAGAAAAAAATATAAATAAGAAACGAACAATAGCTATTTCCTTACATCGGTAGATATCTAGATTTAAAAATAAAACACAATTTGGGTTCATATATTGCTTAGTTAGTGAACAGCTCTACGCTATTTAAAATCATGTCCCATTTGATGTCAAACAAGTATTCGTCTAGTAAACAAGATCCCAGGTATGGTACCTTGCTGACATACACCTCTTCCCTTTTCTTATGCAGTTGTGTTTCATTCACTGGCATTGACAGTTCCATCTCTGTTTTCATTGCCGTTGACTGCTATTTAAATAATGTGGGTCGAAAACATCGTGAAACTGCAAAAGAAGATATAGAAATTTCCATCAGGTTATTTAAAAAAGGAAAAATCTATTCAAGAAATTGGAGAAACCGTTGTAAGACTTACCAGTACAGTGAAGACTATTATATACAGGTTTCATCAAAACAAAACTTACTAAAATCAATCAAGAAGCGATCGTCCTGCAGCTCTGAGGTGGAGAAACGACAGTTACTTAGAGAAGTCAAGAAAAATCCTAAACTAAGTGCTCCAAAACTTGCTATTGTAGTTCAAATACACACAGGAAAGTCCATTTCAGCACAAACTATAAGAAACGTGATTTATGAAGCTGAGTATGGAGGCCGAACAGCCCGTAGGAGACCATACATCAGTAAAATCAACAGAAAGAAGCGAGTTGCTTTCGCAAGAGAACCTAATAATACGATGGGTTTAATTTTAGGAAGAACATGGTATTTACTGACGAGAGTCAATTTCAGCTCTTTAAGTCAAAATGGTGAGTAATAGTGTGGAGAAAAAAGAATTGTGAGCTTAAGGAGAAAATATAACAGCTTCAGTTAAACATGGAGGCGCAACAGTACTTGTCTGGGGCTGTATGAGTGCAAATGGTGTAGGGGATTTGTGTTTTATTGACGGAATTATGATTCATAAGGTTTATATAAACATCCTATAAGAAAATCTGTCCAGAAGTGTGAATAATATGCGTCTTTCTGAGGATTATATTTTCACACAAGATGATCCAAAACCCACAGCAGTAGATGCAAAGCTATGGTTGTTGGATGCCGACACCATCGCAATCCCCAGACATGAATCCAATGGAGAATTTGTCGAGCATACTGGACAAAAATATTAGGAATCATCAGATATCTATTATAAAGGATCTAAAGAACGCTATACTAGAGGAATGACGTAAAATTACAATGGAAACAATACAATCTTTGGTGAAATCCATGCCAAGGAGAGTGCAGGAGATTATAAAGAGGAATGGAGGACCTACTAAGTACTAAGCGCAACATTCTACACCATTTTCAGTTTGCAGACGAATACTTATTTTGCATCCTATATTGCATATCTTTACTTTTGAATGTTTAACTATGTTTATATGCATATATATGTTTCTTTACTGAATTCTCTTTTTCACTAATCAAAAGATGAGACAGTGTCCCTGCTGTACTTTATTCTGATGATTTTCCACTATCCATACATCCTTATACATAAACTCATGCATTAGACGAATACTTTTTGGAGTAACTGTATACAGGTATAGTAAATATCGCAAGAAGTTATGTTCGTGATCACGTTGAAGTTCCTATACGTGTATTGTAATGACGCAGGACTTTCTGTTCGTAAGGCAGCATAGCATGTTCGAGTCCGGTTTGCTGCACAAAAAGAACCTCAAGCCTGATAAAGACGCATCTGAGCAAAATTAAGCGATCTTTCATATACAATATAGAATGTGACCCAGAGGATCTTAACAGCTAAAGAGCGTCTATTAAAAAGAAATAAAGTTTGTTTGTAGATTCCCTATCACTATAGCGAATATCGTAGGCCGTGAGGCGTGTTGGAGTCCCTACCCGAATGTTGAATGCCAAGGCGTGTTGCAGCAGCTATGACTATTGTGAAGATCGCAGACTGTAAACTGTGTTGGAGCCGCTATATCGCAGACTTTTAAGGCGTGTTGGGAGTCCCTGCTACTAGGTGAATATAAAAGGCCTCTTGAAATTGCTATAGATATGGTGAATATATCAACATTTTCTATTCGTGAGGCTGCAAGGCGTGTTGGTGTCCCTAGCTGAATCCTGAGCATTGCAGGCTGCAAAGTGTGTTCGAGTCTCTACACCTATTGTAAATAAGGTATTTTCTATTCCCGAGTCTGAAAGAGGAGTTCCAGTCTGCTTACTTAATCTGAAATTATTATGAACGATCACAATTTTAACCAATCAACTTAAACAATCTGGCACCACCTGCTCTCTTGACGTTGGCCTCCATTAAAGTTATGGACATTTGAAACGGTTATTTCATGTTTAAATTTTAACATTAATTTGATGGTGTCATGGAAAGGTTAATATGTATGGAAATGAAAGTATGGAATTCAGTACATAATGAGATGATGCAATATAAATGTGATATGATGTAATACGTTTGGTATTAGTAGTTGCAAAAATGACATTACGTAATATGTTGACGTGAACTAGTAGAAGATAAGATTATTTGATTGTGATAGCAACGTGAACGAAGGAGAAGGAAAAATTAACTGATGAAGCGTCTTCTACTTGTGAACTTCAGAGAGTAAAGACATGTTTTAGTGTCTCTCAGAAACTGTGCAGATATTATTTCGATTGTGAATTTAGCATGCATGATCTGCGTGTGTGCAAAGGAAGATTAATAAATACATCAAGTATTATTTGAAAATGGACAATTTCACTAATATAATTTGTATCAGTGAAAAGAAATGTTTTATAGGAATTAAATCATCGGTTTTCCAAGGAAAGAATTAAATTATCATCCTTAAATAATATAATTCCTCCACGGAGACCACACCCGCAAGATAGATCCCTTGCAGTCACAGGGACGAGAGCAGCCGAGGAACATCCAGAACCTGATTACAAGATCGTCAAAGAGGTGAGAATCGTATTATCATCTCATCATCCACATCCCTTCGCCAGCCCTCCCACACACATACGCGAAACGAACCGTTGTACATTTTAATATAAGCTACTCTTGAAAATGTTTAGATTTTGTTAACTGTTACTAAATTGCCAAAAGCGTAATTTTTAAGTAAATCAGAGCATTAATGTATACATAGATAAAAGACATTTTGACGACTTCCGAGAAAACAGCCACAAATACGACGAACTTATTCTTTAGACAATCATGAATGTGCGTATTGGACCACAATGGACGCACGAAGTATCAGTGAATCCATGATTACTTTAGCAAACTTTTTAAAACTTGTCTGAGTGTTTTTACTGTATAAAATAATGCTCGTTTTCGTGAAACCCCATGGACTCATAATTCCATACTCTTGTAACGCGATCAACGAATAACACACGTAATGGTTTACTGATTTTTTTCAAACTCGGATACTACAACTTGTTAATTCACCTAAAAAGAATCAAAGATTTAAGAGCGACAGCGAAAAAAAGTTTCTTTTTGGTGTGTTTTCTATGCTAATTGTCATTAGCCATTGTAACAGAAAATGTATTTCTCCACCATATTCACTTAACCATTTTCTAGGATAAAATATATTTGCTTTCACCCATCTAATAATTCCAAGAGTGGGTAGGTGAAACAAAGTAGAAGAGTTATTAAAAGAAACTGGAGCAGAGAAACGTGAACGACGAAGATTTCTTGATTTATTAATGCTATGCATCATCTCTAACTTTAAGCAGCAGAAAAGATCCTCGGGGAGATGCCAAAGAGAATAAATTGACAATTAAGTGTACACGTTAAGGGTAAATGAGAAAAAAGACGGAGAAGACAGATTTGTTTCTTTACGACGGTAATAGTCGTTCAGCATTCAGGCGTTATACAGAGATAAAAGAGTCGAATGAAAAAGAAATGAAAAACGTATAAAAGCTACATAATAGATAATATAGGAAAATTCAAAGTAAAATAAAATCAATCACTAGAAAGCCAGGTATGAGTTCCTCAGTAGCAGCAAACAGGGCAATGGCGCCGAGGTAATCCTGGGTATGGGAATGTCCTTGATAAACAGCTCTTAGTTATTCGTCCTCCAACTTTAAGTCGGATGATGAATGTAATATGTGAAATGGTGCTCAAATGAGCCCAGAGTCGAGAGTTTAAAGTTACTCGACATGCATATTTCAGGATAAGGAGAAAACCGGAAAAGGGCTTAAATAACTTACCTGACCAAAATTCGAACTAAGGAGTTCCTGAACGTCAGGCAGACACGCTGCCACCTACGCTACAGAGGCGGCCAACTCTTAATTCTAGAGGGGATGAGGCTGCTTACCAATGAAAACGAACACAAATCCAAGAACATCGTGGATGTTGAGAAATAGGTTTGTAATTTGGGTGCCAATGAATCGAATAAAAAGGGAGTAGCCTTAATTCACGATTAAGTTGGGAATGAGGCAGAAACCACGGGGCATACACTGCGATACTTAGGATCTTCTACTCCATTCTGGGCAGGCATAGGTTATTACGGACGGATGAGGAAAATGTAGAGTAATACTATGTGGTTCCATATGAATGAGGACTTGCGGTTCATAAGGAGTATCGTGTTCGAAGTAAAGAGAGCTGTGTAATCGGCATACATGGCCACAGCTACAGTGACTGTCATAATTTTTCGAACAAGTGGTCTGTACATGTAACATGCTTGTTTTTGAAGGAAAAGTGGGTAGACAATTCAAAATTGCTAAACTCTTAATTCTATACACTTTATAGGTACTGCAGTAATGCAGTTGTGACTTGTAAATTATTTTACAAAGGCACAATACATGTTACTTGGTTGAGATACGAAAATTTGCTCGCCAATATTTTCCGGACATGGGTTGGTTGGCAACTCCAGGCATGCTTTGCACTTGCTATGTGCTGTGCGGGGAGATCCCAATCAGTGCCTTACTATCGCACAAAGCAAACGCATTCAGGAGTAAAATGAGGTACCGAAGAAAGAACAGTACATTAGTAGTATTTCATCATGAAAAGGGGAAAACATGTCGACAAATAGCAGATTTTTTTGAACATAAGAAGAGTACCGCTGATCACATCATCTGTTGACATAAATATCAAGATAGGATTGAAAATTGCCACAGACAGGTCGCCCGAAGGTCCTTAATATGAGAGAAAAGAGGACACTAATAAGAAAAGTAAAACATAATCCACGTCTTACTGCAACTACTACTGTTGCTGAGGTTGCGAGTGTGTTTGGAAAGAGGATCACCGCAAGCACAATCCGGAGGGTGTTATACCGAGGACATTATCATGGACAAACTGCAAGAAACTACATTTCTGGCTCAGAGGGGCGAATTATAATTTGGAGACAGCCCAATAAAGAATTTGAAGAAAGAAATATGTAGGCGGCAGTAAAACATAGAAGAGGACATGTTATGGTTTGAGGCTGTTGTCGTCTGAAGGATTAGGTGTTTTTATAGAGGGACACATTGATCACCGTATCTTCGCATGTTAAAAGACCTGAAGACCTAAAGAAAAGTGCAGAAAATATGGAACTAGGAGACTGTTTTAAATTTGATCAGGAAAATAACCCAAAACATACGGCCTATAATGTACGGCTATGGTGTTGTACAACTGTCCTAAAGTTGTGAATCCTCCCCCACAGAGTCCGGACACAAACCCGATTGAGAACTATGAGATATACTGAAAAGGAATGTACGGAAACTTCCCATAAATTCTAAAGCTGATGAGAGGCTGCAAGAGGAATGGAACAAATTACCCCGTTCTACCCCTAGCAAACTGGTGGACAGCATACCGAGAAGGCTGACCGAAGTGCCACGGAGGAAGGGAAGTATCACCAAGTATTAATATTCCTATAGTATACCACAGGAAAGAAAGTCTCCGGGGGATGAGACACAGGGGTCGTTTAAGAAGCTTCCTACACACTCCCTCGGTAGTTTATGACGCCCCATGTTAGTTCAGTTACAGACCATTCAAAAACATTCTGACGGCTTCAACTTTTGTGAATGAATGTTCTCGGTTTGGGTGCACAGAGTGAATAGGGCGCATGATTTTTAACGGTTCTCTCCTTGTGTAGCATGCGTTCTCTGTAAGGATCGAGCATTCCTTTCAAGGATTTACTTTGCGTTGTTGGACAGTACGTGGCCTCCATTCTTTCTATTTGTTTTGTACTTATATTTTTGTCTGAATTATTTTGAATGTGTAATTTTGTATCATTAAATTTCATTCATAAGTTTTATGTTTTGTGCACCATGAAATGAAATAAAACTACTTCTGTTATCTGTATGGGTAACTGTACAATCTGGAGTGAGCAAAATGAACTAAAATAGGTTTGTTGTTAATCTTTTGATGTTAAATATAAAACAAGTATACCTGCCCGAACAATTCTGACAGTCACTGTACTTTAGGTAAGATCGTAGGTAGAGCGCTGTCACTGTATATTGATCCTTGAGGAACAGCAGCAGGGACAGTCTACGAGTAACGGTTGTGCATTCCAATTTAACGGAGATTAGATTAGATATGTGTTTAAGTGCGTTCATCTGCAAGGTCATTCCCTTGCTCTTGTGGAACTGGATGTGTTCCAGAGATGCAGCAACATCAATGTTACATAGAGTCAGAAATTCCAGAAACCGCTGAGTTTCTGCGAGACAACGTTGATATTGCTTTTAAGAAATGGCAAATTAGAGAAGAGATGTTGCTTAAAGGGCATTATGCAAGAAACCAAGACGAAACTAAAGGCGGTGGAATTTAGCTGAGGTAAAAAGGACTACATGCGGGTGAAAAGAGATGTAAAAAAAGGTGTGAGAAGACTTTAGATTCTGGTAAGGTCGTGGAAGTGTTGATATGAGAGCTTTCTTTGTGAATCATTTTAGCTGACGAATTAGTAGTGAGACTCCTGGGGATGTAGGTGTAAGAATGCTGTTGTCCAGTTAATGTTGGAAATGCGCGGGCAGTGATTGGTTCGAGTGAAGCGTCCAGTAAAAGAGGCGAAAGCTGTTTTCACTAACTCCACTTGACGCTATTATGAAGCGTACTGTCTCTGCTTCAAAGAAACTTAGGAGGGAACCCCGTTGCATTGAGCAGGGTACTCGCCTTAGCAAATGACGCCAAGTAGTGCACAATTTTAAGACGGTTTGCCATACATTTGACGCAATGCAAAGGAAGTGATTTTTTATGACCATGTCTTTGGTAGTTGGTGCAGTGAGGAATAACAGGGAATTTCATCGTTGGTCGACAGTGATCATGCCTCACTTGTAAAAATCGTTTCGCGTCTTCTGTGGATTCCATCCTGCACAGGAGCGCAAGTGTTTTAACAGAAGTGTCAACACGATAATCGATAAATTGTGATGCAGAAGCTCGCGAACAATTTCCTCATTGGTTAAAGAGAGTGGTACATTCCTCAATAATACTTCCAGTTCCTTTCTCTGCTGGTCCTTAAAAATATGCAAGCACATATTTAATTTCAAAAAATGTTGTTGCCGAATGAAAATCAGTAGTGGTAAAGGAACTAACTTCTATGAAGAGTGCCAGTTGCCGAGTTGTGGAGTTGGCTATCAGATTTCAGATCTGCAAGCAAGTGTTCTTAGTTATTAACATCACCGAAAACTTCGGCGATGAAGTGCCCTCGCTGGTATTGGCAGTAATGGAGGACTCGTGATTCGTAGCATCCAAGACAGCGAACCTGTTATGTAGTGACGGTAAATCCACCGTGTGCTTAGTGTTAACACGTTTTTATTGGAAGAATAAAATTGTTAGTAAGGAGTAGAATCGGACTCATTTGAGTCAGAGATGTTGCGTTTAGTAGTTACCTTGGGATGATGATTACTGTTATTGACTGTATGAAAGTGACCGACCATGAAGCTTGCCTCCGTCTCAGGGGGAGTTGCAATGTGACGAGATGTAAACTGAGGGGGGGGGGGGTCGTAGAGTGCAATATCTGCGATGACCCTTCGGCGGCGTCCAGATGCTGAATAATATCGAACGAAGCACGAACTGGTCCGTATCGGGTGCCGTGAAAGCAAATGCGGATATATGAATGTGATAAATGCGAATGTGTTTATTGATACGTAGAAATGTTTTTAATAAGCACTGATATTTTAGTATAGGGCGAAGAGACAAGAGGTGCGAGATGAATGACCTCCGGCAAGAGGCGTAAGTAAGAAGCACGACCTGCCCTGCCGACGTACAAATAGACTGAAACATCTGTGACGAACCGAAACAAGTGCACACTTTCAGATATTTGCGACGTAGCACGAGCAATAACAACTTTTCAAATTTGGTCTGCACGGGTGAAATTGTCAAAACATAAATTAAACCTAATATGAAGTAAGTAGGCTTTCACGGCCGGAGTCATTTGGTAGATAATGATTAATTAAAAATGCCGCTAATTAAAAACTGCGACATTGCAATATCTTGAATATTTAAGAACGAATTCAAGTTTCACTGGGATGTTTAATGCAAGTCAACTTCAATGCGCGGTCAGATATCATGCCTCTGTAGCTTAATAAAGCGTCAACATGAAGATTCCGTGTTCATGTCCAAGCCGCGATATCATAGATGGAGCAAGGGATACACCCTTCCTGCTGTCATAGTTGATATTAAATTCCAAGTTTTATGTTGACAATCGTACCTAATCAAATTTCAAACCATTAAATTCTACATTTTGAAATGCATATACTTATAAACTTTTCTTATTCACCTATCAGAGCGTTAAAATATATTTTGTAATATTAGGGAAAGACAATGTAATTATTCGGATCAGCGTGTTCTTGAACATGAATAAATTTAAGAAAACAGACGCGGATAACACCATCTACAAGATGTCCATCTGCAGCATTTATTGTAAATGTTCCCATCTATTTTACGCGCTCCAGTGTCAATGATCTCGGAGGAAAGTTGTGATATTTGTTTTCACTCTAATATTTCCCCACTTTCATTACATAATGTTTCCATCCAAGTTCATTCTTTGGAGCCAAACGATTCCCACAAAATTTCACATATTTCAAGCTTACTGTGGTGTAGTTATCCAATTTAGATTAATAAGGTATGTGATATTCACAATCTTCTGTCGGGTCTTGCAATATGGACTGAAAGTAAAGTGTAATTTGGTCCGGATCAAATTACGATGGACTGAGGTAATAAATCTCAAATGAGCGTATATATTTGATGCCGCTTTCAATTTATGTTAGTCACTTATCATTTACATATGTATTACTGTCGCATATAATGGACATCATATAAATGTCCTGTTAGCAAGAGAGGCTTCTCAAGAACTTCTACTGTAAATGGACAGAGGAAAATTGGAGAAAAGCACCTGAAGCTATTAAGGAAAACTTTGGAATTAAAGCAAAAGGACGAAGTTCCAAAACACCTCCAAGTACTCTCGTATTAATCAGATACAATAAAGCTACGTCTTCAGCACCGACTGAGCACTTGGTGATCTGTAGATCTTCTAAATGAAGTCAATGAAGAGCTAATGGATCACCTACTACATCTGGAGAGCATGTTCTATGGGTAACTAGCAGGAGAGTGGCGTAGGTGATTCATAAGTGTTGCCGGTTGCTTCAGATTTAATCTTGGGAGTGGCAGTTGCGAATTCCGAGGGTTTCCAGGTTAATATTATATAGGTTGTTGCATAACAGATATATAAATAAAAATCATAAAGGCATGCCTTATTTAAAATGTATTTACAATTTCTCCAATTTAGAACGTCTATTTGTATTTCAGTTCAATGCGCAACCCCTTTACTACTGATAACAAGGACGGACACACATGAAAATCCATTTTGAGTTTGAGTGTTTCTTGGATAAGTGTGTAGTCTGCGGAGCGCTGAGAAAGATCGTTCTGCTGATGCCTGATGGCAGGAATGATCAAAATAAAATGTGTGATCGTGTGATTTAGTTTTTAAAGGTTTAATATCCGGAGTTGGCCTTCCTGTTAAAATTATGTGACATTTTTCAATAAAAGAACGCGAACTCAAGGACTTGTTTGCCGTTTCACTGCACTGGCAACAATCGTTCTATAAACAAATAACTAGAGCCTCGGTTGCCTCGTAAGGTTACTCACATACCACACGAATCTGTATGCTCTGAGTTTGCCGGTGAGCGTTACTAGCAACAAAACGAGCTATTTAGAACTGGAGGATGTTAGAAGATCGGTCTCGGGGGATTTATCACCGAACAGTCCCGGTGGGTCACAAATTAACGCAATTGAAATCTGAAAGTGAAATCACTTGGGTTTTCCATTATTCTTTGAAAAAAAATAATGTAACATTTGGATGCACTTTCTTCTATTTATTAGCTGTTGCCGGTGACAACAGAGGCAACATTAACGCACGTCACTGGTATCTAGTAATATAAAAGCATTATTGTAACATAATATATATTTCTATTCAAATAAGTGCATTCTGTTTTTTTAAGTTCTTTGCACCGACTTTATTAAATGTTCTTATTTTTCAAAAGCAAAAGGAGTTCTGCAATGGCATATGAAATTGCTAAGGGAAGTAATCTAAAAATTCGCTTTTCCATTAGCAAGAAAATCGCTAGGAAGGAATATTTCTCTAGTTTTATGCGATGCCATTCTGAAATTGGCTTGAGGACTGAAGACACCTCTCTTCTTCGAGACTTTGGATTAAAAAAGGTAGCTACAAGTTTTTTACCTACAAGAGCAACTAGAATTTTTAACATGAATGGGACATTGCATACCATTGTCTAACGTCCAGAAAAAGTGGTGACAGTAAAAGAAAGCTTCAGGTATGAGCCATTACAACATAAAAATTAAAGAGTTGTACTTGGTACAGCATTATAATCCGTTATTAATTAATAAACTCCTGTAAGCGTGAACAAAACGTGCCTGGCATGTACACCTTTAAAGCTGGAAGTAATGTACCACCATCACCAATGTTTGCGAGAAAACTCATGTAGCGCAGCCATGTATTTGTAGTATCTCCAGGCACTACTACCTACCTTTTTCTTCTATTTATACCACGACTTTAACCTTTAACCGTTCTCCTTTGGAACGTATCGCCTATTGACGACAGTGTTAACTCGTAGACGTTGGGTTGCTGGTACCTTTGGATTTTTAATCATTATATCTCGCACCCATTCAGATTTCCAGACTCTGGGGAAGGTGGGGAATCATCTTGGTTAGAGAAAAATCCCTGGAATCCAACCCGGGAACCCTCACACAGTAGGCAGGTGCTCTACCGGCCTAGCTACGGGGCCAGCCCCACTTTCTTTATCAAGGAGAGTTCTGGATGAATACAGAGGATTCTGCGAATGGATGTAGTATTTCGTCTCTGCTGAGATACCATAGCCAGCAAAGGTGCTACAGGTAACTGATGAACATACATCCCACAAAGCTCGGCTGCAATGGAAATTGCACGGAGGCTTTGCATCATGAGGTTGTCGTTCCCAGATAACTGCCCTCAACAAATGCAGCACATCGAAAAGGGATCTCTCGACACATACACGAGTCAGCGATCGCAGCAACACAGTAACGACGACTGCACACATTACATTATCGGTTAGAGAGGCATTTCCAATGCTGCGACGATATAAGTTAATTCATTCAGGGTCACAGGCATTTGACCAGAAAGATGAAGCCTGCTAAGTCACCTCTGCTGATCGAAGCTAAAGTTATTCAGAAACATCTCAGGTGGAAGAACATGCAGGAAATGAACGATGAGCTGAAAAATTAAATACCTAATATATTCTCGTACAGCAATTAAGTCCTCTTCCACCCACATCAGGAGAGGCTTCAGAGAGAAAAGGGAAGAGAAGTTCAGCATCAGGTGTAGTCCTGACCGCAGCACCTAATAAAGAAACGCTTGAGAGACTACCTAATAACTCTGGAGTCAGGAGTAAAAATGAAAATTAATTTTGGTAAAGAGGGAAATAAAGCTCTGATGTGACCTTTTGTTCGCCATATGGAGAATTTCACGAGGAAGACTGAATACAATCCCAATCGTGCAAAGGATTGACTAATGAAGACCGTGCCGATAAAACCGATTCCGTTTATTACATTTGTGACATGTCCATTGTGGATTGAGCAGGGAGACCTTCATTAGTAATTTGGAACGAATCACTTAGATATTAACGATGACGACAACATTTTGCATGAAACTGTTGCAGACTGATATCGAGTTGTTAATCTGCTTCATTCTGATACCTTGAGTAATGATAACACACAAATAAATCATATTCAATAATAAATGAAGTATTACTGTGTTTCAATTGTTAAAAGTGACTATTAAAACCTCATGAATCGATTAAAATATACTATTATCGCCCCAATTTTGGCAACTTCTCAGAAAATTACATACCATTGAACACACACGCCTTAGAAAAAGAATTACAATTTAAAGTATGTAGCTAAATCTAAACATTAAATACTATCTACCCACCAGAAGGCAAGCGGGGCCTGAAGAGGGAGAGGGGCTTGAACTGTTTATCTGCTCTGATAGTGGATCTGTTTACTACGAAATGAATAAAAATGGTGTATATGAGTCACCCATGCTGTCAGATCTAAGGCTCTTTTCGGTAAATGCAATGATAGGTATTACGCATGGGCGTGTTATGTGACAACACTGTCTATTTTAGATGAGCCTAGCACCCTCCGGACGCGAGTATAAACATCATGCGGACAGCAAACGTCACTATGATACACATTCCTCTACTTTGCCTTCTTGCATTGGATGGGCAGTACTTTCACAATAGAATTAGTTCCTATTAATACAGTAAAATAGGTTGGGACCAGTTATCTGTCTGAAACGCTTGAAGTGGTTATTTTAAGTTTATTTTTAATTAAAATCAGTAAAAGAATTATTATTTAAATGTTAAATATATGTTAAGAAAAAATTATTTAAAAAGAATGACGATATATGTAGAAAAGCTGAAAGATGTTTAGTTGTCGTTATGGAAACGGCAGGACTATAAAAGCTGAGGCACTTGAAGCCATTTTTTTCTTCTGCAAATGGACGTGATAGTGAGAAGGTGTGTTCTGCGTGTGTCTGCATTTCTGCAGAGTTTGTGCTTGCATTGGAAAGTGGAAGATTGTAAAGGATTGCACAGGTTCGTATACTATCAACGTATATAAAGCATTGAAAAGTGTAACTTATAGTTGGAAAAGTTGCATTTTAATTAAAATACCATTTTTTATAGAAGAAGGGAGGAACTAGCATTTTACTTTATTTATAACTAAATTATCACTCCCCATGTGAAACCGCCCCTGAAAATAAGAGCTTTTGCGAATACCAGAGCAGCCGTGGAATTACTAGAATCTAGCAACTAGATCTTCAACGAGGTTCATCATCATCTTTTCCTCCACAACTTACTTGCAGCAACTTCAAGTCGTTACAAATGGCGCCGCAACCTGATGCAGAACTTCGAGAATATCATCACAACGAGTACACCATCCCCGACACAATCGCATTTGTAGCAAAGTCGTTACATGTCCGATTATAATTAACGCTTAAAGATGAAAAATAAAGAGCTTTCCAATTAGGAAGATGCTTGCTGTTGTGCTCTTTGTACCACATAATATTACTATTACTATTATTCAGGAAAGATGTGTGCGCGGACACGTGTGTTCGCGCTCGCATTCGAGAATAACAGTGCACTAAGCGGCTTTCAGTTTGAAACTGTTTCCTGTGAACTGATGAAAACAGTAAGGAAGACACTATTAAATAGCTTTTAATGAGTTGTGGCACAATATAATGCAGAAACTTAAGCATTTCGACGAAGTGAAGAAAAGAGATTGCAAGCGTTTGAAGCAAGCACCTGAATAACAATAGATCGCGAGAAATGGACAAGATAAGAGAGGTGGTGGTGGTTGTAGGAACTGTGATGAAAGACACTTGGAAGAAGAAGAGAAATGTTTTGAAATTCTCGTATTGTATTAGAACAAACCGGAAGTAATGAAGAATATGGAAAAGTTTAACGTCGCAGACAATGCCAAGAAAATTGTGTGTGTGAAAGAATTGTGAAGTGTATATATAAGAATAGAATGTTACAATTAAGGGTTTCTACCTTTGGGAAGAAAATCATTATGGATTTATTTAAAGTTCGCTTAATTCGTCCTTGCAGACATGATATTGTCACCCTGGTGGTAGGCTCGCGAAGCCGATGAAAAATGATGGCCGATCGTTACCGGAAGTGAGACAGTTGAGCGTAGTTGTTAGAGAAAATAAACAGTTTAAGGTTAGCTAGCAAACTGTAATGGTGACGAATGTATTTGCTAGGAGAATAATGTGTAGTTTTTGTGTTTCGTAACCTCGTTTTATTATTTCACGAACCCACAAAGTCACAACTGGTGTCAGAAGTGGGATGACGCCAGCCAGCTTAATGTTCGGTCGAGAGTTACGCCTCCCTTGTGACCTGGCTTTTGGAAGCCCTCCGGAGGCGAAGCAGCTGGTGACCGAGTATGTGGAGAACCTGGTGGACCACCTCCACGACATGCACGAGATCGCTCGCCAGAACATCCAGAAGGCGAGCGACCGCATGAAAACCCGATACGACAGGCAAGCCAACAGCCAAGGGTTCCAGCAGGGTGACCTGGTCTGGTTGTACCGCCCGACCCGGACCAAGGGACGCTGCCCGAAGCTTCAGCAGCCATGGCAAGGACCGTACCGTGTGATGAGGAGGATTAACGACGTGGTCTACCGCATCCAGAAGGTGCCCCGAGGAAAGATGTTGGTGGTACACCTGGATCGCCTGGCCCGCTACGAAGGCGCTGTTCGGGACGACCAGCCTTGAGGAGGGAGCAGTGTCACCCTGGTGGTAGGCTCGCGAAGCCGATGAAAAATGATGGCCGATCGTTACCGGAAGTGAGACAGTTGAGCGTAGTTGTTAGAGAAAATAAACAGTTTAAGGTTAGCTAGCAAACTGTAATGGTGACGAATGTATTTGCTAGGAGAATAATGTGTAGTTTTTGTGTTTCGTAACCTCGTTTTATTATTTCACGAACCCACAAAGTCACAATATGCTATTAGGAGTTTAAATTGTGATAAAAAAAAAGAAAATAAATGCCGGTTTATAAGGATATATGGCATAAAATAGCAATCAGTGACCATATTTCAAATGTATTCTTAAACACATTAAAAGCAAATATAATCCTAGCCAATCACGATCAAAACTGATAAAAGTGATCGCATCCACGAGCTCTCTTTATATCCTTTGGAGATTTTTAGCTCGAAGCCTAACGTTTCATTTAGAAAATAAGTCACTAGAATGGACAAAACATGTGTTAAATGTTAAATGTTAGCATGTTTGCGCCATCATGGAGACTTCAAAACAAAACTTCATATTCTGATGTCAACCTCCAATCCTATTACAAATGCCTCTATTTCATTTTGCGAATTGCAAGCAAAACCTGAAACATCCTCTTTGTAAGCTGTTGACATACAAACCAATGAGAGAGAAAGCATCACAACGCTATTGATGTCAAAGGCCTGGAAAGCTTACCTCTCGGAATGACATGCATCTGGAGAAACAAAAGCTTAGACGAGCTTCCTGTATGCGAAACCATTCGTTAATTCACGGTTAGAATAGCAAGACCAGGTTCTGCTTTCATACAACGCTTTGGGGGGAGAATTAGAGGGAGAAAGAGAAAATTACAGCTGAGTGAAAATTATATGGAAGAAAAAGAAAACTTTGCGATTTGACTTACATTACGCTATCTATTGTGTGCCAATTTATTACCATTTTATGTTTTGAATATTTTGATTTATATTCATATTTCGGTTACAGTGTTTTTCGGTCTATTTCCAGTTCATGCTACCATGGGGAAAAGTTCGCTTTCCTACATTAAGAGATAACCTACCTCCTTGTTTTACCTATTTTGCTGCATGAATACACATAAACTATATTATGTCTTGAAAACCTTGATATATTTATAATTGCACATAGACTATTTTCGCAAAATAAAATTATTATATTTTATAACCGAATTTTGCCCTTTATACCTTCTCTGGGTCTTTATTCATTTCTATTTGTTAATGCTTTCTTACGATTTAATTCATTCAGCAGCTAAGTATGAACTGCAAGTTATTGATATTTTTGAGATTCAAAAGTCAGGGTGGATAACTGATATCCGGTTCGCCAACAAGATTAATATTGATGAACCTGCTACTTAATGTCCACTAACTGTTGGTAATTATTTTATTTTCACTATGCTCACTATGTATTTGCAAAGATGTTACTAAATTGTTAATTTCATTTTGACGTAATTATTGCTTCTATTATTCACTATCGTAAACAACTAGTATATACTATACAAATGCATTTAGCGCATTGTAGGATCTCGGACAACTCTTTCCTAGTTCCCCAATTGGGAACTTATATTGCAATGTACTGATATTTCAACTTTCCCTAAGCAGGTGTTTCAGACCAGAAGCCCTAGAGTCCTGTATATACCCAGCCCTAATATGTGTTTGTCAAACATGGAACCCTCATAGGCAAACATAGGAAAACATACAGATACACCAGAGAAACATGTTACAACGAAGTTTCCAATGAGTCCCTTCATGTAAGGTCAGCATCAAACAACATTACTAACCAAGTCGACAGAATTAAATGGACCTGAGATGGCCATCAGGCCAGATCACGACGACATGGACGCGGCACATCACGGTGTGGGACCCATACATAGGTAGAAGACACAGAGGTAGGTCAAGGCGCAGATGGGCCTACTTCTTCAAGGCAATAGCACGTAGCCACTGGTCCACCACTGCCAAAACCAGAAGTACGGGGCGAAACCAAGGAAAGTCCAAGTGCAGTGAAAACTGCGGTAATGCAGTGTACAAAAGACAAATGACGATTCACAGGATCACAATACTAGACTTGTCACACTAAAACACCCTATGGTGTAGCTCACCATGTGAGGAACATTAACGAGCTTCCCCCTAAAAGGAGGTCCTAGAACATCTCAGGCTTATTCATTCATTATTTCAACAGGATTACAACAGAAACTGCAGAATTGTAACATAATAATTATTGTAGGTTAATGGCATGTGTAAATTTATAAAATTTAGATACTCGGAAGATAAATTATTGAAGGCGAAACATACGATATCCTGCCAGTACACTTAAAGTCATTTCCGATAAATGCCCATGTAACAGGGAGGGTTTGTGTGAGTCCTTGAAAATCAGGCCCTGTCGTCGCACACTGGTCAGCATAACTGCCCTATACTGACAAATGCTTTAATCAGCCACGTTGTCTGATAGTGTTTTAGAGAGGTAAAGCCAACTACTGTCTTTCACTAAAAATCTTTATTACTCTGTGATTATTATGTAGTTCAGTAGCGTTATTGATGTAGATTAAATGTATCTTATACCAGAGCTACCTGTGACTTCTATAGGTTAATGCTTCCCCACACTCCCAGCCATCCTTAGGAAGTAACTCCTTAAACGTACGTCGCATCTGGTGCAGGCGCTAACAGACGTTCCCTTCCAAACGTTACAGCATTCTCTAGAAAAAATGTATTAAAGTGCCTACAGAAGACTGAATGTGTCTTAGCCGTGACCTGAGCGACATTAGCCGCATCTACACCTAGTAACATTTTACATGTCAGTGATAAGATCTTCAGTATTGATAATAATCGGACCTTAATAGCATATTTTACTGGTATGATGAGCATGTTAATTACGTTTTACATAGATATGTAAAACTTCAGCAAAATCCAATTCTGAATTCCAGGAGAGCTAACGATAATTTAAAAGATCCTTAAAATCTAATTTGAGCTAGATGTATACATAGGAATATAAAATATAAAGACACCGCACGAAAAGTACGTAAAAATATTCCAAATTTTGTCATGGTTTTGTTGTTTAATGAGTGAAAAGTTTCATAAATATAAGATATATTAATTATTGTTGTAGAGATAATAAAGATTAGATGGATTCCCTCTATTCATACTCGGTCAAGATCGCTGCGCAGTCCGCCTCCTCGCAACTAAATGGCCGCACAGTAGCAGGTTTTATCCCATTAGCAAATAGTCGTTCAGAACCCATTGCGTTAATTTGCTATTTATAGTAAGATTTGATCATTTCAAAATATAAGTCGACTACGTGAGGACAACTTCGGAATTCGAACTCAAACAGAATCCTAGAAGGGGAAAAACAAGGTTAAGATGTATTGTCATCCAGTACATTAACCCTAACAAGCAATTAACTGATTACAGTTAATGACAAACCATCACGTACTGGAGACAATTCCTCTTTTTCTTTCTCTGTTCACAAATGGCTTTTACTGTGTTCGTTCATTAAGGAGACTGGTTGCAGTTGTTAACCCGAGCTATCACATTTCCTAAAATATTGCTAATTTTTAGAACTCCTATATAAAACAGTTAAGTAAAACTTTATTCTCTACAACCGTAATGATCTCTTAGAACCTACATTAAGAGTCGAATTTATTTAGAAAAAAAAATCTACTGCAAGATTGAAACGCTTTAAGTCTTCTACCCACATATTTTGAATGAAATGATTCTTACCTCTCAAAAACAGCAAAATTATTTAGAGCATATATAAAAACCTGGTATTTAATTTTGAGACTTTCCAAGATGCCTGCTGTTCCTAGCCTGCGAGAAGCCATTGTCTCACTAATCTATTCGTAATCTATTCTTTAGTGACTGTAAAGGATAGGCTTCCAACTCTGTTAAAATAACAGTATCCTCCTCAAGCTTGATTTTCTTTGGCCACCGATTTATTTTCCTGTGATCACGTAGAACTTCTCCTACCTGCCACGTTGATATCCATCGTTTTATGTAAAATACGCAGTGTGTTACGGAGGTATTGTTCTAGCAATATCACGAAGAGCCATGTTCGCCCTCCACATCCCCACAATCATGCCACGCTTCACTTCCAATATATTTTAACCACCGTATACTTAAGTTACCAAAACTAAATATCACGTACCAGAGGATATAACTAATCAACATTAAGCCACGCAGGTAACAGCGACACTTCTACACAGCACCAGAATTGTAGCACTGTTGTTTGGATGTTATTCACGCAGGTGAGTACCCTCGCTTCCATTTATGCCGTCCTTGCAGCTTTGGGAGGAATTCTACCGTCTTCACATTCTGAGTATGTATAGCAGTGAAGAGGTGTGTGTATCTGTTAAAGTTTTTCCACATACAGTGGCGTTCGCTTTACGTTACAGTTCTACATTATTCACATACGAATAAACATTTCTGAGCAATAGCTTTATCTATTTGTCATCGCTTATAATAACCACGTTTAAACACATGACTAAATAACACACGCATGTGGAAATAATAATAGAAATAATAAGTTTAATGGCAAAAAAATATAACAATGAAGTAAATTATGTTTTACTTCTTAAAATATTGAATAATCTCTCCATCTACGTATATCACATTTGCGTACTTTAACTACGGAACAATGTTTTTAACGACAGCATAATATAAAACTGAGATAAATTATAATTTTTAATTTACATACCATTATTAGAATAATATATTCATTCTGAATGCATCACTAAATGAAACACTGTTTTGCACAATTTTTCCGCGAAAAAATCGTTTAATAGCAACTTATAAAACAGAAGCAAATTACAATTTTTACTCTCAAAGAGGATGCATTTATCAAACATTACTTATATGATCAATCAATCTAAATAGATCACTAAATAAAACACTGTTTTGCAGAATTCTCTACACCTAACATTTTAATGCAACGGAAGTAAATTAATTTTTTTCCTCTCAAAGTCGACTATAAAACAAAAATATGTGAACCGCCTGAAAACCAACTAACGTCAATGTCTTTGTGTAATAGTAAAAAAAAAAAAAAAAACCGCCAATATGGCCACAATTGCTAAAGGTGGGATAAAATTGGAAGAAATAATAACTTTAAAAAAAGCCCACAGAGACCACAGCTTGGTAGAAAAACAAACGTAGAACGCCACATCTGCTTTGTAAGCACCGACTGAGAAGCTTGGTAAAATGCTCAAAAGCAATAGGGACGGCACACATATGTATCCTAGGATACCAGAAATAAGCTCAAATGAACTGCTTCAAATTAACTCCATAATTTTGAAGTTTTGCTAAAGAACTTTAGCTGTAATTACTCAAGAATCTGAGGGCAACTGTACATTTAAGAGTTTCATAGGTCTCTAGCTATTGGCTAAGGCTACGCCAACAATTAAATTCCTTATATAACGTAGGCTACCAACTTTCAGCGGTTTAGATTGAGACCTATTGATCGTAAAGGTCTGGTTGATGGAATGTTCTGCGGATGACATGAACAATTGTTCTGCCAGGGTTTACAAATTGAATACGAAATTCGAAATTAATTTGAGCCATTGAGTAGACATGAACACATGAACTTGTGAACTGGTTACAGTTTAATATTGCGATTGCTGTAGGCTGCCCTTGAAAATGGTTACTGCGATTCCGAATATTGTATACGCTGCTGGAAACGCAAAAGTTTTATACATTCATTAAATGGTTATACCGATTTGGTTAGTATCAGAAGAAAACGTTTATAGATTAAATAAATAATCTTAATATTTAATAATATGCGAGCGTTCACGACTGAAATACATACATATGCCATTGTCCATAGGTTCTCCCAGCAAAGTTACACTGTTACTTTGAACATATTTGGTGGCAGTCCTAAGCACATACTCTATTTGGGAAGGACGACTGTTTCTCAAGTTTAGTCCCAGATACCTTAACGGTAACATCAAAGCACTGTAGTATCACTTTTGTTTTGTATTAATTATTTTATACTTGAGCGTTGGCGATACCACATTATAGCTGTTACTAAATAGGTAAATAAAAATCTACATGAATTAAATCATGGATAAATATTGCAGTATGGTAGAGAAATTCAACAGTCCTTTTGGAAAATTATCATTCTATTGTTGGTTGTAACACTTGCTAAATAGCTCTCTTCACTTATTTCACCATCTAAATTGTACTAATGTAGAACTTCTGTGTGGTACTCTAGTGGTTAACACATCTCATTGCGAATAAATCCTACCTATGACGTTTTCCATTTTGGTCCTATAAATGCTTAGTGTCTGCTTTTTTGGCCATAGTGTTAAAAATCCCTTATCCTTCATACGGTTCATAAGGTCATAAGGTGCAAGATCTATATCGATCTTGCAATCCAAATACGTGAAATGAAAATACTGTGCCTAAGTTTTTTTTCGCACTATTAATTTGGACTGGATTTACACGTGGTATGTCTTGAACTAAACTTTAGGACAATCACTCATAAATTGCCTCCACTTCGTAAGACACGCGATGACAAAAAATTTCATTGGGGTGTTCCCTTTCTGGAAGAATTACAGGGAACAGTATCAAATGACAGCTCTAAACATCTTGTTGTTGTTCTTCTTCTACCTCACGGCTTTGGATTGTTTAACCCGTTCCGGCTCTAAATTAGTCTGCCCATCTTTTCTTCGGTCTTCCCTGGTTTCTTCTTCCTATAGGTTTATAGTTCAAGGCTATTTTTGGTATTCTGCTATCATTCATCCTCTGAACATGTTCTTTCCATTGATTTCTATTTCTTTCAATAGTATGGTTTATTTTTTTCTACTTTTAATTCTGTCCTAATATCCTGACTACGTTTTCTCTCAATTTTGGTATATCCAGCTATTGCTCTTATGAATTTCATTTCTGATGACTGTATTCTCGTACTATTTCTTTTTGTTAGTGTCCATTGTTTTGTATAGTTTTATTATAGAGTCCTTTCTTGCTTTATTAGCTCTAAACAAAATAGATATACAATATATCATAAAATATATAGCACAACCATATTATTCCGTTGCTGTATTTTCTAAGAGGCCTAAGCATTGTTGATATCTGAAAAGTCTAGCTGTATTCTTCTGTAACGCAAGAATTGTTAATCTGAAGCGCATTCATTTTAACCACATTCTCGTGAAAAGAACATAAGTACATGGACCAAATAAGCGCTGGTTATCAATAGAGGATCCTTAGAGGTGCACTCAAATTTGAAATCCTTCAAAACGGAGCCACCGTGCCATGCTTTTGTTTAGTCCAGTGAAATGAGCACCATGACCGTGGTAAAGAATATGAGCATAAATAGCATCTAGCTTATCATATAACTGTATACCAATTAACGCGATACATTCTGACAGTAATCCAATGTTGGAGAGAAGTTTAACATTAACATAAACTAATTAAATATAATGCAGCAGAATTTATATCTAAATAAAGTTATGTATACAGTGAAAGTCGTAAACCTGCCCATAAACACGTAACATTATTTCTAGACCTTTAATTATAAAAATTCTTAACTTTCGAACAACTTTTCACAAATCTTAAAGTTGGCATGTCCATACTGCATGTATTTTCTTAACAAAATAACATTTAAATTTTAACATCCATAAATTATTAGTGGTCCCGTAGCTCAACAGGTCGGGCATCTGTCTGTTAAGCGAGCATTGAGGAATACCGTGTTCGTTTCCCGGCTGAGGATAGAAATTACTATCCTGTCAAGATAGAGCCCGAAATCGATGTTGAGTGATAAAGTATAGAAAACTAAAAGAAAAATGGATTCAAGTAAAAGGCCGCCGATAGCAGCATTGCAGTTGAATGGAAATATAAATGAAACTATTCAAAACATTTCTAAGTTCAGAAAGTCCTCTAATCAAACTAATATCATCATTATCATCATTCATTATTATTATAATTATAATTACTATTATTACTATTATTATATAAACCATATACTATAGTTATATTTAAAAATAGTCCTATTTAAAATATAGAACTAGTATAGTAATTATTGAAGCGAAAAACTAAATCACTACATAAATGATAGTAAGATAGAGAACTACTGCGATACCTAGTTCCCCTAAGTTAAAAGAAGTACGCTTAGAAAGTCACGTGGACAGAAATTGTTCGTATTGGAAAGGTTGCAACCCTCTTGGGTTAGAAAGATTTATCGACAAATACCAGAGAACTTTCCGATTAAAATTTCTGCGGCTTACTGCACTCGACGCTTCGCACTATGATTACAGAAACGATTTATTATTTAAATAACGGTCGGCAATTCTAATCAAAAATAATTAATCTTTTAGCCAATATTAAAATATTATCAGCTTACTAAACTGCTGTTGTCCTTTCACATTAAACTCGCACAAACCCCGAGAGAAAGGTCTCTTAGCTACAATATTACAGCAGCTGGCAGACGAGATAATATCAAAGAATAAAAGTTCAAACAGTTAAAACATTAATGCACCGCGCATCGACTTAGCATATAACATTAAATTATTTACATGCTCTGATTTAAATCTTTGATAATCCACGTAAGCCAGGGACGTCCAACACAAATGGTTCGCCGAGAGCTGAAGATCCGAAATGAACCTACTTATCAACAGTAATCTCACTGCAGGTTTTATTTATCCAGAGAAATCAAAACTCGGATAGGATCTATCTCTCATTTGAATTAAAGTACTAAATATTACAAGAAATAAATATAATAAACTTGTAAAGTTAATTACTTTCAAACAAATTCTATTTCCTTTGGTGTTCTGCTGTTCTGGGAAACAGCTTTAAATTTTCTATGTGAAAATAAATGACGATAGAAAACAAATTAACATTTGCTAAAGAGGTGGTAAAAACAAGAAATTCTGCGGAGCTCATTAAACTGTGGAATATGTGCTACCATTATTGGCTGATACATGTCATTCCGTAGCATCTGATTGGTAAAACGTAGTATGATGTACTGTCTGCCTAGAACAAGAAGGCAAGCTAGAGGAATGTGTAACGTAATCACTTTTGCTGTCCGCGCGGTGTTTATGCTCGCCGAGTATGACAAAAATGTTAGGTTCGTTTAAAATATGCAAGTGTTGTCACATAACTCACCCATACATAATACCTTATCACTGCAGTTACTACAAAGAGCATTAGATATGGCAACATATGAGTGACTCATATGTACTTTCATACATTCATTTTCTAGTAAACAGATCCACTACGAGAGCAGATAAACAGTTCAACCCCTCTCCCCTTCGTTGCTCTCGTCTTCTTGTGGTAAAATGAAATGTGTAGTGTTTAACGCCCGCTTTTACTACTAACGGCACCGCAGGCGATGACACTGATGATATATGAGATGAAGATGGAGCATCGGTGGAATGAGATGGCGGGGGAAACCGGAGATCCCGGAGAAAACCCACTCCAATGCCGTGTTGTCCACCACAAATCTCACTTTGCGGTCGCCTGGGATCGAACCTGGGCCGCCTTGGTGAGAGCCAAACGGTCTAACCACTGAGCCATGGCGTGGCCCCTTCTTGTGCTGGGTAGATAGTAGTAAGAGTGGGATAGTCATTAGTCAAGAACAAAATTTTCATTTTGCAATTTAAAAATGGAGTTTGTGATTCATAAAAAAGTACTAGAAATAAAAAATGGTGTGTGCTTAAGACCACCCGACAGAAGTGAAAACTTTAAAACTATTTATTATAAATTATTCTTAAAAATTATTTTCAAAAATTTAATGTTGACACTCATTCTTACGCAAAGAGGTCAGTTGCGAGCAAAACATTTCATGTCTTACGCTAAGTGTGCTCGCAAATGAAAATACTCTGAAAAACACTGAATGACCACGGACTTGCGACCGTGCGAAGAGGGTTATACATAAAGGATGTATAATGGAAGTAAAATCAAATCACATAATATACTGTTTTACATGTATTTTATTTTTATATTAAAATACATGCTATTTCACATTCATTTTTCGTATTTTGTTTCTTGCTGATACACATATTTCAGTGTATTTTTGTTTTTAATAAAAATACAAGTTCATACATATCTTATAACATAATTATATGATATTCATTTGCTTAATTGCATAGTTTTTCAATAATCGGATATGTGTACATTTTACACATATATTACAAATCCGTACATATACTCATTGCTCCATATTTTATTACACATTATATGTACACGTCCGTACATATTTTCATACATATTTTTTGCATACCAGATTCATTTGAAATGTTTTGTCACAGTTGATAAAGATATTAATACATTTTCAATTCAATTCAAATGTTTTTGTTCGATGCTTTTGTCCGATATTTTGTCTTTAAATTTTTATTTTCCAAACTAAAATAATATACATTTAAATATTTTTCTATAAAAAATCAAATTTATATATCAAATCTGTTGACCCTCGGTCGGTCTTTCAGTTTGTGGAAAAACATAATCTATAAGTTGTAAATGAAAATAAACGCAAAACGTCATTTCACTGTGTGATAATTTTATTATGCACGTGTTATTAAATTTAATTTATTGATGTTTTACGTTTTACTACTCACAATAAAAAGAAATTTTCAATAAAAATAACCAGTTCTTAAATGAAACATCTCTTTTACGAATTCCTAACACTTTTATTTCCAATTAGCCCACTCGTTTTATTTTTCGTTATTATGGTTTTAATTATTCAAATACCGAACTTCGGTGATATTAAGTGGAATTTGAAATGTCGACTTGTTAAATGACAGAAGGTTATCTGACCGGATCGGTTACCGGCACTTGACAGACGTTTGTAAGATTGCGCCCTAAGACAATTATTTTTTTTAATGAAACTCCTGTAGGGTTTCTGAAATTTTCATAGTATTTGAAATATGTTAAAACATACCTGGATGCGTGTTGTTGATACGCCGTTGAGTGACAGAAAATCTACGTGTAAAGTAGTAAGGACAACATAAGACTGAAAAAATAACGAATGTGTGGGGGGGGGGGGGTAGTTCGGATTGAGCCGACTCATTCCAGCGAGATGGCTCAGTTTAATTCACTACCCACAAAAAGTGCTAAACGCGCCTGAAGAGGTTTTCACTTCAAAAACCAGTCAGCAGTTTATGCTGTATTTAAAGAGCAGTAAGGATCTTGTACTTCGTATTTCACTAAGTTTGGATTAATATGTACCTACAAAACGGTTTCCTGCATTCCAGATCTTGCTCTAAGCCTCGTGTGTAAATTTTGCTCCACATTAAGGTGCGACGATTTTTTTCCACTGCCAATGTTATTGAGTTATGTTAGGAATCTTATAAATTTTGTTACGTGCGTGAACCAAAATTAACTAATAATGAGAAATTGATAAACGAAAGGAATGTATAAAACTCACATTAACATGGCCGGTATTTAAAGTCCATGGGCTGTTTTCATATTTGCCATATAATTCAATGTATAACTCTATTACTGCTCTACCACTGAGAACAAAAAAGGGCTTTGTCTGCTACTCAGAAAACTTTCGGATGTTTTGTACTGAAACTGATGCCCTATTTTGAGTTATGCTACTCTAAACATGAATAATAATTGAACGATTGGTAAACTGAGAAATTAAATTCTTATTTATGGACGATCATTAAATACTGTGATTTTCAGCGTCCATTCTACACATATTGCACTGAAACGATCGCTTGATTTTGCTTAGAAGCCTTTTTATTACGCTTGAGGTTCTTGATCCATTGCCCTCGGCCGAGTTTAAACCGAGTTTCTTGGGAAACTAAGAATAGTATGTTACCCCCCTAGACCGTGGAGGACGACAAAAGCACTAAAGTAGTTGTTAAAAGAGACAGACTTTGCTGCTTATTTGGAATATAGTTGACCGCTGTAAAAACTAGCTGCAATCACATACTCGGCCGTATTTACCCTACTACTGGATTCCATCGTCTTGTTCACTTACAGAATAGAAATTTGATAGAAAAAAATGAAAGTGAAAATGTAGAAAGTACCTTTTAAATGGTATACAACTATCTAGATTCTAAAATGCTTTAAGCATGTTATGCAGTAGTTCAATATAGTTTCTGAGTAAGAAGTATGAAACAATGCCTGTAACCCCGCAGTTGTAACTCTATGAAGTGATATTTTACAAAAACTGTAAGCTATCCACATGTCCTCATGTTACTATGATCCAGTCCTCAAATCTCAGAACGTACAAATAAATACCCGTTTAAACCGCAATTTAAATTTATTGGGACCTTACTGTATATGAACTGAGCAAAGGAAAACATATCATTACTTCAAACTGAGTAGGTTTTGAATTAAACAATACAGTAGGCTTCAACATGTGGCTTTGGATTGAAGAAATAAATACAAAAGCTAAGCTAGCTAGGAGAATAATGCTTACTTCATTGCAAAATCTTCCTTAAAATAAATAATCATGGCACAACTTACAGAAAGACAACGACTTGAAATACTAATGATGTCAGAAATGGTGATAGGAGGAGGGCCCAAGAAGAGGTTTGTGTGTTGCTTAATGAAATGCACCCAGAACGAAGGATTACTCATTCTACAGTAGGTAAAATTTTGAAGAAGAAAAAGAAAATCAACGAAACCGGAAGTGTTAAAAATAAGGCTAAGGTGATGGTGATAAAGCTCTTTTGTTTTCTTACTGGTTGAAGAAAACGTACATTTATCTACTCGCCTGCACATTATAGAAGGCAGGTGATGAATTACCTAAATCATGAATTTCGAGGAAGATGGATTGACAGAAGAGGAAGTATTGAATGGCCGCAAAGATCTCCTGACCCATATCCCTTAGACTTGCTCTTGTGGGGATAATTGAAGTGGAGAATTTATAAGGACGGACCAAGAGATCTTTAAGAGTTAAGGCGAAAAATTAGGCAAGAAATGCTGTGGAAACATTAACCAGTTTCAAAGACAGACTTTGGCAGTAAATGGAAGCCATTTTAAGCACCTTCTGAACTGAATTCATCATGTATTACACCACAGTACACTAATTTTGTTATGAACGCGTTTTTCTGGTTTAAATTTCATGTGGTGAAATACGTCATAATAAATTTAAATTATAGTTCAAAAAAGCAACTACCTGTACATTCAGAGACTTGAAGATAAAAAAAAAAAGTTGTCATTAAAAAGGAGTTACGCGTTATTCACAATCATAGTAATGTGAAATGTTGATACCTTACAGCGTTTCTAAAAAATATCACTTCACAAAACTATAACAACAAAGTTACATCATTGTTCCCTACTTTTTACTCACCCCGTATATCAGCTTCATAAAGATATAGTCGGAACGAGTTCAAGAGCATTTAGTTTTGTTCTGAAGATCATGTCACGTTTGATTCAATAACCGCACAAGTCTCATGGTGTCATTCTTCTATAGATGCCATAATACGAAAAGAATATTTCAAAATTGTAACATGCTAGAGAAAAACGGACATCAGTTCTATAAACAGGACACTCGAATTAAATTTGGTGCACTTCTTTTTGTTTAGTAGCAAACTCGCTGCACCAGTAAAAGTTTAAAGAATATGTCAAAATATATGTTGTTCTTTGAAAACAAGTTAATATTTCAACAGTTTTGAAAGCTACAGTACTTTTCATAATACTTCATTGCCAACGTAAATTTAGTTAGATGGTCCTTCAAAAGTATTATGAGTTTACTGCTTATATTTTACAGGTTGCATATCTCTTACTCAGCTCCCTGAATCGAAAATCCGCACAAATATTCCAATTTGAGGTTCACACCGCATGCTACAATTGCGAAATTTCATAAAACATCTATGGACGTTACCTCTCCTCTCGAACCATTTGCAGTCGGAAATTACAGCACAGGTCATTGTGAACACTCCGGCCTACGTTACCCATTAATCTACCCTTTCCAACTGTCACTGACATAAATCTAAGCGCTGTCAAACACCTCCTTTGCTGATAATTGTATTGAAACATTTTATAATTGTAAAAGGCTTTTAACCTTTCAGGCTTATTGCTTGACAAGATAAAATATGGTGGCTGGTATATTTTGTCAGTTCTGTTCTCTTGGGAGATCCACAATGAAATGGCTGCATTTTGAAACTGACTCCGTGCTATATGACACTACAATTGTGTTGCTTTAAAAGCCTTTGAGTTATCTGCCAGAGCCGTTTAAAAACTGAAATATACCAAAGGAAACATTTTTATGGTTTTAGTGAAAAAGTGAAATGAATTGTAATGTGACACAATTCCAATAGAGGGAGAAAGATAGGAGTGGCAGCACTGTTTTTACTTTTTCGAAATTCTGCTACCTCTGTTGACAACTTTAGTTACCACTGTAGTTTGGGATGGGTTCGAAGCTTGGAAGAAATAGTGACTGCAATCTCTCAAAAATGCGTATGTGTGCTCGCATATCTTTATGAACAGCATTCCCCTATCCTCAAATTTATTTATTTATTTAGATGCTTCCAAATATGTATTTCCTGTGAAATCTCGACATCAAATTGAATAACATGCAATACATCCTCTTTACTATCCTCCTGGTTTATTGATTCATGAGACGCCCTCCCCAGATAAGAGAGTGTCAATCAAACTCATTTCTCCTTCAGTTTTTAAGATGGTGGAAAAGACAAACGACAATGAATTATATTTCTATTTGATTCAGTAACAAACACTTGTTATTCCAAATCACTCTTTACGTGAATAACCCTAACTTATGTTACTTTTTCAAAATACTTCAATAAAATTAAAACTTTCTGGGAGTAGCCTGTGAAGTCCTCTTTGCTTTCCTTGATTTTATGTAACTGGAATACCATAAGGTACAAATACTTACTAAAGAAAAAATATAGGTGTCATCTCGTTGCATCAGTCTTTTAGAAATGTTCAATGTGCATCTTTTAAGCTACCCCATATTTTATTGGGATGAGATATCTATCTAATGTCTTGTAATTCTTTTTTCTATCGTACTCAACGAGTATAAGTGTGCCTTCTTAAGTTCCAGGATTTTAAGCAATTTCTATGGAATAATAATCGTATATCACGATTATGACAAAATGGACGGAATAAAAAGTTTTATACAAACAATTTAATATAAAGGAGTAAATGAATATCATTGTTATCTGGTGGTAGGCCTGCTAGCCTAGACCTGCTAGCCTCCAAATCCAGAGTTCCGAGGTTAACCTGGATTACTCCGCATCCTCCACAGAATCTGGTTGTACGGAGATGTTAAAGGTAGAGAAGAAAAAAAAAATGTACACGGTACCATCACAAGCTTGCATTCTGGTGGTTTTTTTTCGGTATTTTATGAGTATATTCCATAAACCGTATTTTATTTTGACGAACTCCTCGTGGAACTACTTTCAAAATTTGAACATTTTCAAATACAACTATGAATATTCACCTATTATCTTCAGTATTCCTTGTCTAACATTTCCTCTGTTTTTCTCGTTTAAAATAATTATGCCAGCATAACAAAAAAAAATATATATTGATTCATTACACAGTAATCAGTGCAAGGATAGATTTTGTAAAATATCAGAATGGGTTTTGCTATGGCGCAATGTATGTAAACGGTGCGACTCCCCAAGGTTAGGTGCTTTTAAAGGTAGTATTTATACTGCTTTGTTTTTATGAAGATGCCTTAACGAGTTTCCAAGAAAACAAAATGTATGCATGAAATCAGAATTAAGGGTCAGAATTTAACGTTGAATATGCAAGAGGAAGATTGGTATTTACATTTTAAATAAATATTCTACATTTCTATGAGATCCCTGTGTATTGTTTTTATTCAAAGGATATCATGAAAATGAGCTACGACATAATATCTATGGCGGAGTCAGCTATGGTCACTTCAGTAATTTCACCATTATAAAAATGAAAATAAAACCTTAAATTTGTAATATAAAGATTTTGCACTATACGCAACCTTCGAACCGTGTATTGTAGTTGGGTCCTTCAGCCGAGCTGCACATAATGAAATTTAGTTAAATCCATTTAAGGTATAATAAGCTAGATAAAAGTGTTATAATTCGTCCTCAAGCATGAAAAACGCTAGCAAAAAAACATTGCATGATTCAGCAACTAAGAGCACAAACAAAATGTTGGCCACTACCCTGGATTATGTTGCGTTATTATTATTATTATTATTATTATTATTATTATTATTATTATTATTATTATTATTATTATTATTATTATTATTATTATTATTATTATTATTATTATTATTATTATTATTATTATTATTATTATTATTATTATTACTACTACTACTATCATCATTATCATCATGATCTTGAAGGTTTTAAAGGGTATATTTCGTTCATATAGGAATATTAAGTCATCTTTCCAGCTCGTGATGCACTTCCCTCTGTACTAGCGGCTTGTAATTCATTGTCTGCCATTACTCAATCTGAGACGGATCATCTGGTCTCGGCAGCGTACGCAAAGTCTCAGTGCACGTTTTGATGTCCTCCCTCAAGATGGCGACTTCTGGCTTGTGCTTTACTGTACAATGTCGCACGCACCGCACTGGCTAGTAACGATAGACATACTGGCTCGCCTCACCGAACCATACGGCTAATTTCTTTGCGCGCTCTGAAGATAATAATTGCAGTATTATTTTGTTTCTCCTATGTTACCAAATGTTGACGTAATGTTTTTGAAAACTAAGTATAACTAGATGCTCTTGGCTTACACTAGAACAATTTAAACTGGAAGGAATACTTCGAATACTTCAAGCGTCCAATAAAGGCGTAATCATGTATTGACTCTGCCTTCAGAAGTCGGAAAGATGGTTTGATTTATATCATTACAGGAGTAAACACTTGGTACATTTGGTTGTATTTGAATAAAGGTACGTGTGCGAAATAAAACCACTAAGGTAGCTACAAAATAGGAATGAACATTAGGTGAGGCTAGGCACAAACAGTTGTCAATTAGACATTTTCGAAAGCCAAGTTTCGCTTAGTGTCGAGAATTAATGTTACAAGCTTGTCACGTGAGTGCTCATTCTGTGACGAACATTGTTAAAGAAGGCAAACAGAAACAGTTCACCAAATTAGCAGAGCTTCCATATTTAGATCTCCAGGGGAAAATCGAGCAGCTAAAAACGTGCTACCAACTTAGACGATTTTCAAAAGTGTGTTTTATGTAAAACAATTTATGATATATATGACATTGATGAATGTCCAACTGCAAAACACTGACCAATTTAATAAGGGAGAAAATAGAATATACGGATTCTGTATCTTCTATGCATAATATTCTGAAATCCCTTGGGTTCCAATATAGGAAACCCAATGATGGTCGCAAATTTCTGCTTGAAGGAAGTGATATTGTTGCTGCAAGACAAAAATTTCTGCACAGGTGATTTATGGTGTAAAATGCTTCATAAATACCCATTCATATCTTCCGTATTTATTATTTTAATGAAACAAAATTCGTTTAAAGTCCATTACAGGCAGTACGCAAATATGGTATCAGTAAAGTAGAAACTATATTCACAAATCGTTGAGTGTCACTATTTTGTATCACTGTGGTAAACGCATTCTTTCGTCGAACGCATCTAATTTAAATCATTTTGTTTAATATGCATAAGAACGTTAGCTACGTAAGCGAATTGCTCTCCGGTTCAATGTTTTAAGGTTCAGATTATGCTACCATGCGATAATCATTGTATATGATTTCACACACAGGCTGAAATATTAAGCGAACTTCTCTGTAAGCATCCGTATGTGCATCTCAGGTCACTTGCCAAGTTGATTCGGTGAGACAAAGTCAGATACATCTTCCATCTCTGTCGCCCGCTAGCAGTTGAACTGGCAACGCCAAGACAGTACAATCACAGTTTGGATAAATCCGCGTTCATTCTTATTTTGTAGTTACACTGGTAAGCCATTAGGTGTAAGAGAGAAGCGCCAGTACAGTATGTTTTGTTTGCATCCTGAAGTTTTTTCAGATAGTGATCTACCTCGACCTGTACGCAATGTTGTCGATTGCCGAACATGTAGTAAATGAGTTCCCTAATATATTTGCATCTAATAGTATACCTGTGAAATAAGTAAAGAAAATTATTTGATTGTTGTTTTTTAAAACTACTTAAAAATAAAACGCGTAGAAGTCTGAATATAACGATTTGTGTGACAGATACAACAAACTTGACGAATCAGAAAAGTCGCAAGTCAACCGTTTGACAAGTTTGTGGCAGGTGTAGCGTGTGGCTTATTTTAGCTGCCGAGTTTAGAAGAAAAACAAATGTGGTTCCGTCGGGACTGATTGTGATACTACATTATCCTATTCCAGCACCATTACTTTACATCGCGTGTAACACGCCATACTTGCAGTGGATTGACGTCATGTGACGGTGAGAAAACGATATGGGAACGGAACATGATTGTCATTTTGTTAGTATTTACCCTAAGGATACGAGACACCGGGAATAAACAAGCTAAGTGGGGTATTTCATAACCTGCATCTTCAGCAGCTTGTAAAATACCAACCGTTGTCAGAGGCAGTATCTAATTCGTAAACGTTTTCCTTTTTGGGCAGTAAATTCGTTCTGAAAACAGAGCAGTAAACGCAGTGGTGGCTTGAAAAGCTTAGTGTACCTATTACAATTACATGATATTTTTTACCATTCTCATTTACCTTCATAATTAGAAAAAATGCCCATAATTTTGCCTACATACTGCTAATCAACGTAGGTTCAATATACATTTTGTTGCAGCTAAGAAATATTTCGTTATAGTATCTTTCTCGGTACTCTAAGTAAGTTTTCATCAGGATTGTTCTGCTCTGAAAAGCTTTATATCCTAAGATTTATTTTCGGTGTATGAAGTACTATGTGGAAATCTGAGAGGTTGGTAATAAAAATGGGGATTATTATTTTGTTTCCTAATAATTTGTAAAGAGCCCACTCCGAGATCTAAACTGTACATGATCGATATTTTATTCCCCGTTGGGCAAATGCACGCAAGGGGTGGAATGAACACTCATAGTTCAAATGCACCAATTACTAACTCAATTGGCCGTGCGGAGTAGAATTCTATATAAAGCATTAGCGTAATTTAAAAAAAATTAAATGAAATAATTTTAGTCTGGAGCAAATTCGGACTCATATTTGGGGATGGTACATCATATTTCGTATAAGACATTTGCAAATGGAATTCTTATGGTTTTCTACCCCCACCCTGCAAAACTAAGCCTGTAGGCCAAACATAATGTTCATGTCTTTTATGGCATCTACACTTACACATTACGAAAGCATCAACTTTCAAGTTTTTGATATTGCCTATGCACAACATATAAACATACACATCCGGATAACCTTCGAATTGAGAGGACTTCACATGCTATTCATAGAAAATTCCAAGTGCACATTTCAATTGTCACGCCAATATGTCAAATACATTATATTTTAATCAAAAGCATTACAACAGTATTAGAAAGAATTAAAAATACGCATGAAATGGTAGTTTGAAAATCATCACCAGACATGCTTAAACAATGGGGTTTACAACTGTGTTTTCTCCCTCTGTCACACATGGAGATTTCTTTCTTTCTATGTGGAACGAGAAAGGATTCGCATTAAACCTCAGATGCTTTTTTTAGGTTGGTATCTCAATATTGAATGTTCGAGTGAAACACAAAATTACATCTTACTGCGGAGAAGGTAAATGGTATCCCAGTATACACAATAAGCACTACTGGTTATAATTATTCGTTTCTTGTAGGTATGCACGTTATAAACCTCATGGAAACAGTTATTTCAGCATATTCTTAAGAGTAGATATATCGGAAACTTCGATATTGTATACATTTTCTTTTCTACCAGTGTTTCAAATTGTCGAGAGGCTTTGATTTGAATTGCTGAACCAAACGTTTTATGCACCAATGAATTTATTTGAGCGCCAATGTATTGCGTCTATTAGTAACTCTGCATAAATGCTTTATAATTGTAATTTTAACTGGAGAGAAAATGAAACTTCTAGCTTGCTTAACCAGGCTTTTATACCCAGTTCCTAAAACTTCTTCCTATTGCACTCGACGAAAAACATTATTGTCATTGTTATTCTTATTATTGCTATTACAATTATCATTTTATTAAGATAATGCAATATATTGTTTTGCCGGTACCCTTTAACTGCTATAAACAACCGTAGGATTCTGTTTCCTAAATGTAATTTTTATCAAAAACAAAATTACATTCGTTATTCAACTATTAAATTGACAATCTCACTGTCAGGTTTTTATTGTACTGTATTATTTCTTTGTGTTCCAATGTAAAATATACTTTTCCACAGTCTTCATGTAACATCATTGTTTGTAAAATCATTGTTGTTTAAAACTTAAAATTATAAGTTAATTTAACTTCCATTATAGTGGTGTTTCAGAAATACTTTTATAAATTTCAGGTATGGCTTCCTCACACGAAAAGAAGGAAAAAAGTTCATATGAACAAATGTCCCATAATCCTTGATTTTCGCATTATTCCTGTCACAATGAAAGTGTGAGTTCAACGGCCTTCGGGGTGCAACCTCAAAACTTCATTTCTCTGTCCACTCATAGAAGCCTTTGACCTATTGTACAACATAGGTAGGTGGCTAAATGCTCCCACGGAGACTTATTTACGTTTGTCATTTGTTATCAGTCTGTCTTTAACGTTTCAATTGTGTACATGTAGTGAGTTAACTGCACGCGTTTCGTTCCACTATGGCTAGATATTCATTTCGTGTACAGGCAGACATGATTTTTATGTATGGTCGCGCTAATGGTAATGGACATGAGGCTGTACGGCTCTATCAGATGAAGTTTCCAGACCGAAGACAACCGATTCATCCAAACTTTGTCGCTGTTTATCGTCGTCTTGCTGAGACACGAACCGTTGCACCGCGGACTACTGATCGAGGAAGACCAAGGGTTTTTCGTACACCGGAACGCGAAGAACAGATGTTAAAATGTGTCGAAGACGATCCAGGTATCAGTACAATTGGCTGTGGCATCTGGTACATCACACGTGACAGTACGGAGGATACTTCAGGAGCAGCTCCTGTATCCATATTATGTTCAACGTATGCAGGGTCTTTAATGATTATCCATCACGGGATAATTTTTGCCGATGGTTTGTAGCACAAACAGCCAATCCATTGTTTGTTTCGTCAGTTTTGTTTACAGACGAGACAACGTTTGGGATACATGGAATTACTAATTTCCACAACGTACACGTATGGGCAGAGCTAATCCTCATGCTGTACTTCAGGCTAGATAGCAGCAACAGTTTAGTCTGAATGTGTGGGCTGCCATTTGTAGGTGACTGTCTGGTAGGTCCATACGTTTTACCAGCAGGTATTAGTAGCGCTGCCCGCAGGGACTTTATCCAGCACACTCTTCCCGACCTACTTCACGAAATTTTCCCCCTGCGAATAAGAAAAACAAAGAAAAAAAAAACATGTTTATGGATGCTGGGGATCCAGCACATTTTAGTCGCAATGTTTGAGATGCACTGACTCGTAGCTACCATGACTGATGGATAGGCAGAGGAGGACCAGTACTATGTCCTGCACGTTCTCCCGACCTCAATCCTGTGGACTTTTACCTTTAGGAGCATCTTAAATCATAGCTGCCATCCCGCATGCAGAAACTCTTCATCGATGTGTCATGGAAGCCTGCGAAATCATTCGCCACCATTCCGAAGTTTTTGAAAGGGTGCGAAATTTCATGATTCGACGAGTACAGGCATGCATAGAAGAGGACATTTCGAGCATTTACAATGAGTTTTGTGTGTTATAAGTGTACCATTGTGTTGAACACCTCCTAACGAGAAAACCAAGGATTATGGGACATATGTTTATATGAACCTTTTTCCTTCTTTTGGTGTCAGGAACCCATACTCGAAGTTTGAAAAAGTATTGTGTGCGTTCTATTGTTTTATTTTAAACAAATGCTTTAATGCTAATGTAATGTAATTGCTGGCAGCTGTTAAAATACTATTCTTCATGTATTAATTCAGAAACTTTGTAGTGAAAGCCTATGTAATGTAGTATGTAGCATGACCTAGTTCTTTATGCAATACAAAATAAATAAACAAAAATTGTGTTCACTCCTTCATTCATAATCAAAAAGCTATGCGGAGGCTAGCGAATGAACCTTGCTGAAGAAAGATTCTCCAACTTGCCGATAATCAAACTCGGTATTTCTAGGTTGACACATCACCTGGCTCTGAAATTGTTGTTCAATGATTTAAAATACGTTTACGTGAATTTTACCCCTTAGAACTTAAAATCATAAAATATTGCAAATCCCTTTATATTCACAGCAATGGGCGTGGATGTTTTGTTTCTGAACTGCTTCACCTCTCTTCTTCCAGCAGTATTCCAAATATTGTGAACATTGGTTAGCCAAAATGAAGAATTATAGTTGTCCGCAACTAAAGCAACGTTATCAGAAGCTTATATCTATACGACTGCCTCTGAATTCGCTTCAGTACTGAACGAAAGAAGAAATTCACACCGTCAAGGCCTACGACTATATATGATTGAACAATTATAAACAAGCAACTGGATAAATGTTTAAACTATTGAATCTTTTCACACTAGTTTCTCCCAAACCATAATTGAAATATTCTACTTTAATAAGTGTAGGTATTTTTATTTCCCGAGAATGTCGGCCATGGTTTAGAAGGCATGGAAAATACAGATGTTTCATCTTGGTATCTTGCAGGTGGTATGAATTGTATACTTGCTGGTCAGGGCTCCGACCGGCGCAAACCACGGATGACCATCAATCTGAAGAAGCCAAGAGCAGGCCTTAGCGAAACATTGGTCTCTCTGATGTCTTCTAGACATGGTATACAAGCCTAGAAAATAGACGTATTTATTCATTTTGGTACCTGTCCCGAAATTCTAAGTTTATACATTCCACTATAACCTTTGCGGGGGGAGGGGGAGGGGGCGGATCGTTCACCATACGACAAATCGTTTGGGTCATTTCTGGACGCAATGTTCTCTCTTTTAGTATTTTGCATATATTGGCAATGACATTAATCACAAGTTAAACGGAAACTTACAAACATCAATGGAATTAAAATAAAGTTTACTCATAGACTTTAAAACTGACTTGCCGCAAACTTCTGCAGCAACTGAAACAACGCCAATTTAGAAATTAAATATAACAGAGGAATAATAGGGTCCTAGGCAATGCCGATTGTCTTTGTTTCGTTTTAAGTTTTGTTTTCTTCGCCTTTATCTATATGGTATCGTAGTTACATATGTATATTGCTTGGAATAAAATATAATCGGATTTTGTTCCCACACACATTCTATGTGAGGGAAAACAAACCAGACTACAAAACAAGCTAAGCTGTTGTAGTGTATTTTCAATAAAAGCGTACTTTCTAAAGCCTTGTAATATAGTTTTAACTTTTTCATTCATTTAAGTATTGACATAAGCCGCTAATGCCGCAGGGAATAACGCACTTTCATTTCGCCGGTTATTTTATTTACTATCTTTCCAGTCTTAATGAAAAGAATTGTAAAAAATCAAGGAGTCTTCAATCCTATTGTTGTTATGCCAGCGTGGAGAGAAGGAAGAAAAAGAGGATTCTGGGTATTATAAAATGTTTGTTGTACTTAACTGTTTTCCTTCCACTGTGCAGTAATACAGGCAACGGGATTACAACTCTTCTAATACATTCTTGTGAACTATAATCATTAAATACGGATTGCAGTTAAAACCACCTTACTGAATCGTTAATTCTAGTGATATTTTTACCAAAGCGGCCCGGGTTCAATCCCAAGTAAGATTTGTGGTGGGCGACACGGCGCCGGGACGGGTTTTCTCCGGGATCTTCGGTTTCCTCCAACATCTCATTCCACCGGTGTTCCACCTACATCTCATGTATCATAAGTGTCACCGTCTGCGGTGCCGCATGTAGTAAAAGCGGGGTTAAACGCTAAACATTTCAAATAATAGTGATATCCTGGATTTCTTATCTGGACCCAGCAACAATGCAACCAAAAATTGCACCTTGGATGCAAGTATCTGCTCTTAAACCTTAGAACCCATAAAAGCATATATAAAGGATCAGTAAATTGTCACATATTTAACAGTTTCATTTTATTCAGAAGTACGTCGATCAGGATGTCAGTTACATACCAAGGGTCGCGAATTATCTGTTTGTATCTCTATCGATCTGAATCCTCCTTTCACAGCAGTACATAAGAAATAGCATTTCCAACGTGGCTTAATTCTCCTACTGGCCCACAACCCATGTCCGATTTATTAAGCTAAACCAAGATTCCAAAATATAAACCTGTAGAAGTATTACGTGGAGTAGCACAATTTAATGTGAAATTAGAGTACCACTGATTTTGATGTATTTATTTTTTTCTGATCAGAAGTTACTCAATACTCGATCTTGCTTACTACAAATGACATTAAAAATGGCTCATACAGTCTGAATACTAAAAGTAATTCTATGTTCTAAAATTTATTTGAACATATACACCATGACTCGGAAATTTGTTCTTGTTTAATTTATAAAATCACTGAAACGACACGCGTGTCTTACGTAGACAGGCGTTGTTCACTTCTAAGCTCGTTTACCTACTCAAGAATTCACCCCACATTCACCAAAACAGTAGTTTAACGGACGTGGATTGAAATTCATTTAAAAAACAAAACCCTCCTTGTACAACAAATTATAATAAAACGAACAAATAAGTAGATAAATACAATAAAAATTAAATAAAAACAAATAGATAGATAAATACACATAAAAACCTTCAGTCGTTCGAAACGAATTGTTGCGAGTTAAGTTAGCTGCCTAATTGGAACACTTTCGCCCCAAGGTGAGACATGTTTCAATGGTTAACGTTTGAGAGGTCGTGGCTTGTGTTTAGCACATGGAAGGATCATTAACCGACGATACAATGAGAACCCAAAGACTCAATTCACCATGCACAGAGCAGCCAATCGAAGGTTCAATGCACAAAAGAGTCAAGACATTTTCATATCTAAGAAGCAAACAGGGATTAACCTGCAACGCAAAAATTACAGTTTCGAAGGGTGAAATATAATTGTAACACATAGTTTTCCTCATGGTGCAAACTTGTATTAATCAGCTCTCTGTTCTAACTCCTTCTTTACCTTATTATGATCGAAACTCTTATCACATGGATCCAATGACAAAACAGCCTAAAAATTGATGGGTGTAACCATAGAAGCAATAAAGTATATCTGTGACCGAAATGTTGCTGTGTGTCCTCACATAAAAAATACTGATTTAATAGCCTGTATATATCTCATTCGTAATCATTTGTTTGCTTCAATTGATTAATTATTTTAAAACGTAAAGTATAAGCCTGAACGATGTAAAGCAGCTACTTAAGTTTAAAGGAAAATACATACTTCGCTTAGGGTAAGTCTAGATCAGAATTTAAAACGCGTTGGGGTTTAAGGTTCATAAAGCTGAGTGGTGTAAATAACAGTCGTCCTGAGACAATCCTAGTTCCGAACTTCCTTAGAAGAAGTGCAGCTCAGAACTACTTTTTTCTTTCCAATGTTTTCACACAAGACTAAAAATTGCTATCTGCACAGATAGAAACTTTGTTTCAGCTAATTCATCTTATATAAGTCCATTTTATTTTTAGACTGACGCATGACTAAGGTGTCCGCTACAATAAAGCGGCACCAGCTCCTACCATGTGATTAACTGCATGGGGAGAAGATATTGTGATTTCTGTGACTGGTTAAAGTCAGATATGAAAGTTACTCTTACTGGATGGAAACGCCTTAGCAACGAATTCGACTCCAGGCCAATGAAGGGTGCGACCGCTGGTTTATATTGCCAACACAAATATTAATTGTTATTCGCTGGCCTATTATTGGCTTGCAAACTGTAGAGTTCCATCTCCCCCTTCTAGAACTTCTGAATGCATACTGCTAGCTTGTGTTTAAAGATGAGATTCAAGGAATTCTTGGCGGAAACACTGCCTCTTAAACCGCACGCTTTTCATAGATTTTGGAGAAGATCCAGCACGTACAGCTGCACATTTATGAACTGTTTATATTTTCACGTCCATGACTTTTTGGTCAAACTGTCTGCGAGTTCCACTGTGAGATTGAAAACTTCTTGCGGCAGAAATAGTAAGGTTGACACAAAATAAGTGATGAGTGCTTTTACGTTTAGTGGATACACAAATCCATTGTCTCGATGTTCAAATGAAAATGCCCCATACTCTTACGCGAAGTTAAGCAGCAAGGCGCCCGATAGCTACAAAAGAAAGCTTTCAGTAAACAAACTTTATTTTGCAACTATTTACTAGCTGAACGTTGCAGGAATTTCGCTCAGAGCCAAAATTAATTATTTTATCCCCAGTGAACTAATTTGAGTTACTAAGTCAAGGAAGGTTAAAAACTAAGCTACTAGTAACCTCCATAGTATATGCTTTTAAGTGTAATCAAACATATATAAAAGAATATGACATTTTAAATTGACTAAATTCTGAGCATTAATATACATTTCCTTAGTAAAATACTGTATATCACAAACTGTTTTAAAGCTTGTAGGGAATAAAAGTAGTCTCCTTTAAATATCCTGGCGATGAAAGCAATAAAATGTCATATCGTTAAAATGTAGATTATCATTTTTGATGTCGGGGATGAAGACATGACATTTTTTGTTGCTCCTCTTATCTCACAAGATTTACCCCATGTAAAAAGCTGAGTAATTTCAATGTACTGAACGGGAATGATATAAGCAACAGTGTGCGGAAGAGACCATAAATAACTGTAAGATAAAACATAGATTAAAATGCCCTGGCTTTGTGATCCTTTTCAACCTATCTTTGCTGTTTATTCATTTAATCCTCTACAACGAATAAAGCTGATGGTTTTGCTTGTGATTTCAGTATTATACGCAGGTACTGCCGCATTTACTGCCATCATTTAACCACCATTTGTACCCTATGTTAATATACCGTAAACTAACAGCTTATCTTTAATAACCAAGGGTATGAAATGAGCACCTAATTTCAAAATCGAAAGACTGTTCCAAAGTGAAAACGAAAATGCAATAATTTGAAATAAATTATTATTAAATGACTGCTCCTGCAAAGCCAAACTATTTGGACGCTCCTTTCTTCTCGAAACCGTGGTAGGGAAAATTTTGTTTTAAATCATAAGCTGTTTCTCTTTGCACTGTATATATTTTAACTTTAAAAAAAAAATGTTACTATCTTTATGGTACTTGCTGAAGCTTACCTCTGTAAGCTAAACTTCCTTCATTGTGCTCAATAAGAAACAAGTTATCTGCACATTTCTACAAAATAATAGACAGCGTATAAGATCTTCTGAATATTGAGCGTTAGCATTCATTTTATCTGCTAACAATGCTAGTTCTGCGATTCTTATTGCAAAGCAATGATGTCGACCGTCACCTCTAACGAGCTAATGACGTCACCTTTCCATTCTATACACCTTCGTTTTGTGGATGAAATAGTTCCACTTCACTCAGTCGGGTAGCCAATATGTATATCTTTTAATCGCATGAAAGCGTCACAGCTCGGCGGAAAGTGGGTTGAGGCAAATCGCATACGGTTATCACTGGTCACTAAGTAAAATAACATAAAACATCTATATAGAAGACAATACTCCCACCTATTCAATGACTTAACAATTACGCGCAAAAATAAGCTTTCTTTAACCTAGGATGATATCCTTAGAAATTGCTATTTCATATAATATTCAAGCATGTGTGTGTATGTGTGTGTCGGTGTTTTAGAATTTTATAAAGAGTAAAATGTAAACCAAATATGAATTGGCGGGGGAAACCGGAGATCGGAGAAAACCCGCCCCAGCGCCATGTTGTCCAACACCAATCTCACTTTGCAGTCGTCTGGGATCGAACTCCGGCCGCTCCCGTCAAGAGCAGTTAACTTTGGCTTGCTTGTACTTTGGCCACTGTAATTATACATAATATCACCTTTACAAGAAGGACCGCATCCCAGTTTATCCGGTTTGCAATAATTCTCTCTCGGTCCATCATGTGATGCCAAACTGTGCTTTCCAAGCACATCTTCGTAAGTCTCTGCAGCTGCCGGTCAGCTCTGCAGAGATACTGGCGGATGACAACAAAGCGGTGGAAATGGTTTCGAAATTGTGCTTAAGGGCACAATACATAAATATATAAATAGATAAACTTTTATGTTTTTGCCTTTTCATCTGCTTATTTAAATTTACCCCCATGTCTTAACTGTAGGTGAGTAATTTACATCGACTTTTATTTCTACAATTTTTATACTCGTATTTTGTAGTTACCTTTATATCGACTTTGTCATGATTTGCTTTTAAAGGGCGTAAATCACCATGTGATTGAACGGCCATAAACATACATACATTCTCCTAATACTCTCTCTGCAATTTTTCTCACTGCTGTAGTGTGTGACTGTTAAATGGTTCTGGATATAAGACATCGCCCTAATCCAAAAAAGAAATCTAGGCTATGTACATTGGGGAAAGGAGAAACAATTTCGCCCTTCAGAATTACTGTATTCTGTAGACAATTTACGATGCTAAAACACTATTCCTATTTTTGTTAATAAGAGAAATGAGAATCATAATGAGAAACAAAGACATACGTTGCCTCGCACTTGAGTCATTCTGCAATTATTCTGAGATGTTAATCTGCTGTCACTTCAATGAATGAGTCTAAGTCTTACAACAGTAGTTTAAATTTATCTGCAATATTCTTCTACATATAACGCCTACAGTTCTCTGCTGAAGATTAATTAGACGCTCCAAGGATAACCGAAAGATTGGTTTTTGTTGTGAATAACTAATCTAATGCGGGTATCTCGGAACCTAGTTTCAAAGAGACTGATATAAGACACGCAGATTTACCTGACTTTACGTTATTTACATTGTCCCCATCCATCATCATTTCCATCCCTCTACGTCAGCTGTTCTTTTGAAGAGGATGTGGGGTTTGTAATTAACTCGAGTTTCTGTATATGTTCACAGGATAACTAGAGTTTCTTGTTGATATGCGATATTACATACGGAGGCAAATAGGTCAACCGTAGTTGTAGATATAAAATCACACTAGCTTTCATATAAGTTTTAAGCACATAATTATGAAGTTAATCTATCTTATTTCGCATTTCTTTCATTTCATTCAGTGCATACATAACTGACGGGTAATAAAACAGTACGCTGATTTGACAGAACATTGTTGTTTTTTCTGCAGTCAAATTGTCATGGAGATGGTAAATAATAATCTGTGCTTTAGACTGCAATGGCAACAGTGAGTATGCCCGCCTCTGTAGTCTGACGGTAGCGTGTCTGCCTCACATTCAAGAGGCCTCGAATCTCCGTCAGGTTAGGTTATTTGGATAAGGTATCTAAGGTTCGCTTAACGCGAAAGATGAACGTCGGGTAATTCTAAGCTCTTATGGACCCCTCCCCTCTGCACCAGAGATCACGTAACGGAAGTCCAGAGAACGCTATCAATGCCTGCAAGTTTCCGAAATATAAATATCAAATAAAATATTTGCAATATTAAAAATATCAACAGCTTTAAATAGAGTAAAAATAAATAAATTGCTTATATCTAATTTACACAACTTTCTGTACTATTGCTTATTTTAATGTGGATTCTACAAAGTATTTTTCGAACCCTCATTTCTCCTATTTTTCATGTTAATCATAACAAAAATTAGCAGAAATGGTTTCATCAAATATTTCGTGTGGAGGAACAAAAGGGATAGAGGAAACCGAACACCACATACTAACCTTAAAATGAGTGAAAAACAGCACAATAGCAAGTACACTTTTTAAAACCTTTTGGAAATGGCTGTCACCTAAAATTTTTTAAATAAACCATGTGTTGAAGAGATGCATCTATGTTTTCGCACATTACTTTCTCTTCTCTTTGTTAACATTCATCATTTATACAAAATTCCTTTCAGATGAAAAAGACTTTAAATACAAGAGCCACATTCCATTTCTAATGTTTTTTTTTTTTTTTTTTTTTTTTAATTTCCATCCTTCAACGTTGTCATACCAGACAACGAATGGAGTGAAATGATGCTCAGGTGAGCCCAGGGTTCCTTAGGGTTAGAGTTACCAGATATTTATCTTTCAAGGTATGGAAAAACCGCGGAAAAACCTTATCCAGATAAGTCACCCTGACCGGGATTTAAACTCGGGATCTCTTGAACGTGAAGCAGACACGCTACCATCTACGCTACCGAGGCGGGCAGTATTTTTCATGAAAACATCACACACATATAGTATTTGAATTACAACAGTAAGAAATAATTTTCAGAATATAAGATAATTCGAAAAATTTTACCTGGAGTGGGGTATTAAAAATCTTATAACGTTTAACTCACACAGGCAGAAACACGCGTTCACAACCATTTTGTAATAATAGGTTTTATGGTTTCAGGGGGTCTTCTTAAAATTAGTATTTCCGGTGAAATTGCGTACGCGAGATTTTGAGTGGAATGGAATACAACCTTTACCTGTTGCGTTCAAAACTTCAAAGGAAAGACAATCATTTTATTAATTTACAAATCTATTGTATAAAGGAGGGGGCTGAGGGGTTCAGACTAGAGCAGCGTAGCAACAAAGGTAGAGAAATTAGAAAAACAAGAGATGTATATATGTTGTACATATGCTATTTAACATATTTTTCTCTGTCAGCTGCTTACCTGTGGTAGATAGAAATATCCCATTTATGCAAAACATCGAAATCGTAGGCTTCACGCACATATTAACGCCCGCTGATCCCAGAGAACACAGCACAAAAAAAAAACTTTACAGGAAAACGTTTTCATCCTTCTTTTAGTTCTTTTAAGAAGTATCATACATTTTATTTATGCAGTTTGTTTCGTTATTGTCTAAATAAATGTATCTTAGATCTTCTGTAAACAGACTGAGAATCGTCTTCATTATTGCCGCATTTTGTGTAAAATACTTTGGCTGCTCTGGCTGTCCAACTTGGGAGATGAATTGGTAAATTGTGAAATCATAGTAAAATAATATTGAATATCTTCATTGTGCATTCCCTCTTTCACCCCTTAAAGGGTTTTCTCGTATAGATTTCGTTATTCTTAAGAGATGAAAATTACCAAGATCGTCACGGAGGGATATGAAAATGCGGATCCTCTGACTTCTTTAACCTCTTTGCGACGGCCTTCCAAGTTCTGGAAATGTAACATTACTTTTTCTTTTTCCTCCTTTGCTGTAACTTGGAAATTATACTAGGTGAAATTTTAAATCTTTTTATCTTCTCTTTGATCTCATAGTTGTTTAATAATATAAAAGGCAGAGAGTTTTCATGTAACACAGAAACCTTAACATATACTCCCTAGTACAGGTGAATGTGTACATTCCGCACTTCAGAACATCCACTCATCTCTTGGATGAGACATATAGGTAGTCCATCACCATCGTGAAAAAAGAATACTCTTAAGTTGATAAAATAATATTCGTCCACTAATTTTTAGCATTGTAACTTTCTCTCCGCATACAGTTATTTAGCATAACGCCTGATGAAGTTCATTACAATTTAAGGGCAAAGGAAATAAAGCAATTATTTTTCAAATGAAGGTTATCATACATCGTACCCTTACAGCAAATGCTATTCTCTTTTGTTTCACTGTCTTAATAGCTAAATCGTGACTCCTAATGCTGCAGAATTTATCTTATTTACAAACATATTGTGTAAACTAACAATTACATGGCATTTTCAACTAAAACCCAAAACCTTCCTTTATTCCTTTATAACTCCTATGTGTTTGTAGCCAAATACAGATATAAGGGATCTGTATACATGTATTTAAAATGTCACAAGGGAACTATCACTATGCTCATAACTGTATTCACTTGAGAGTTTGATGGTATTATTTCTGCTCTATGCGAGGCCTGTGCACCAGAAATCTGCTGCAAAGTAGAACCACAATGCCCAAAAGTCTGGTAAGTGCCGCATGCCTAGGGATCCCAAACGTCCCGGTTCTACCGGAACAGTCCTGGATTTTAGCCTTTTTTGTTCAATTGTTCCGGTGTCCCAAAAAGTTTTACCCGGGACGCTAAATGTCTCGGTTTTTTAGAGGTTTATTAGTACTGAATATTTTTGCATCTTAAATACACGAAATATCTCTAATTTTATTGCACTTGCATTCCTTGGCATGGGGAATTTTTTTCATATAATCAGGTAAATATAAAACGAGAAATATTTCGCTAATTGATTGTTATGTTGGTACCGGAGCACATGTTAACCATCGGCGGAAGTTGCGTTCTAGTTTCTACAGACGACGCGGATTGGCTTGTATCTCACTATGTGCCTGCTTCCAAGATGAATGCGTCGATACTAAAGTTATTATTCTAAGGTTTTATTTGTTTCTACTGTAACGGTGAAGTAAATTAAGACACCTATCGAAAGTGTATATTCAGCGATTCTCTTAAAGAGCAATTTCCATTTCTTAAGGAGAATAGTATTGATAGTACTGGATTTGGATCCGAAGTGGAGTGTAATTTCTGCCACAGTGTGTTTAGCGCTAGCAATGGAGGGAAATCTGATATCATGGATCATGTTCAATACAATAAAGTTCGGCTAAATATGCTGTGCTAATATCTGCACTAATTTATTATTTACCTTATTTGTATATGTAACTGGTCTTTCGGTTTTCCGATAACACAACGTCAAAGTGTCTCGGTTTTTTCATTTCAGAATCTGCGATCCCTACACATGCCACCACTTGCAAGTAGCTGCTGGACATCCGTCGTGAGCTCTGTGCCAGCTCCTAGCGTTTGCCATGTGTAGACCACTGCCCGCAGGAGTAAACAATCCCTCCCGTACAATGCTGTGTTATTATGCCTATATATCCCCACGTATTCTGGACTCATTTTCGGTTAGTCTGTCTAGTGAACGCGAGTGCAGTTTGCCCCTCAAAGGGAACTCACCCTCCCGCACACTAATGACCGTCATAAATCTCTCTCCACACTTCAGAAATGGAACACTGTCGTTGAGGACCAATAGCAACCCTGATTTTCTCGAAGTGAAAGTCGCATGTCTACTCCACGTGGAGTCTCAGTTGACAAAGTTCCAACTTCCAGTTGATCTGTTTCATTACGTGCAGAAATTCGTTGTGTGTCACGATGTGGAGACCGTGGGAGGGAAATGCAGTGGTAAATGCAAATGAAGTAGTAGATAACTTTCAGTCAAGTGAAAATAATCAAAGTGATGACAATAGCGTGAATAACTGGGCCGAGTTATATTATGGAAAAGCCTCAAAAAACAAAGCTATAACGGGAACTCTTTCTAAGCAAATTCAAGCGTTTGTTTTGAACACATATAAATATGTGCTGACAAATAATCTTGGTAAGGGGTCGTGCAATGAACCTGAAGATAAATTCTGGCTATTCACAGAAATACAGTAAGATATATTGTGACGAAAGGAATACCAAAGACGCGATCAAGTGTGAAAACAAAAGGAAACGTTTCTCTAAAGTAGATAATTTCACATGAGATTTAATTCGTCGAAAAATTTATAGAACCTATGCAAAAGAGACAGTGCCCACCTTAGATGAATTGGTTCCACATTTGCAAGAAATTTGTGCTTTTTTCCTTATGGGCACTGCACTTCGCGCGGTCTCCTAAAGGGGCTGACTTTCAAATACCGCACTTTGAATAAGCTAAGGGTTATTATGGAATCCAGTAGAACTGTAGCTTGGCTACATATATGTCAAAACTAAGGAAGTTTCGTAGTAATGGACACAAGGTAATTTATTTAGACGAAACCTCGTACGATACCCATGACGTATCGAGAAAGGTGGCAACCTTGCAGAAAGGTCTGGGAGAAGGAGGGCCGGTATTGTGAAACGATTATAAGGGTTCGTCAAAGGCAGCGGCAGCGTGCACATGGGTTAACTAAACAGACTCTACTTCCAGTTATATACCCGATTTTTGGCACACTGGCCCCACGCAAAGCAGACATGATGCCATGAAACTCTCAAGCGAATTTAGGTATGAGCATAATGATAGTCACTTGTTAGCAATTTATGGAATAAAATTATGTTATTATGTCCGTCAGAAAGATTTGGACCTTTCAATATTTAAAGAACTGAAATCGCTGAGTAGTTTTTATTCTTCTGTCTCTGTCTCTGTCTCTGTCTCTGTCTCTGTCTCTGTCTCTGTCTCTGTCTCTGTCTCTGTCTCTGTCTCTGTCTCTGTCTCTGTCTCTGTCTCTCTCTCTCTCTCTCTCTCTCTCTCTCTCTCTCTCTCTCTCTCTCTCTCTCTCTCTCTCTCACACACACACACACACACACACACACTAAATTTCTCTCTTTGTAATATTATTGCACATTGAAATGCTATTTGTTGTAATATATTTGTACGTAGCATCAGCCTCTCCAAAATTTTTGTTGTCTTAAATTAACTTGAATCAGATTAATTTTAGTGCTCCCTTAATCTTGGTTTGAAAAATGTGCTATTTTCTAATTCTTTTTGCCCCCTCGTAATTACTAATTAAATGCACTTGTGATAGAAAGAACTGAGTGTTTTTCAGTATGTTTTATATAAGTTGGGCCACATGGAGTTAATATGGATAGGAAAATAGGTTTTTCATGACCAGTGCAATATAATTTAAGATTTATGATAATTTTTGCTTCCGCTACTTTCTTCTCGTATGCGCTTAAAACGGCCATATACCTTTCTGCCGAATCATGAAACTCTTTACTTAGAATTCTAGGGCACATATCTCATTTTGGAAGTACTTTCACCGAACATCTTCAAGGCATGTTCCCAACATATCACTGTGGCAATTTTAGAAATGAAAACTTTTCCGATTTGGGGCTCCTGGTGAGAGAAGTTTGGAAGTTCTTGTCATTTGCTCGACAGTATCATCGATCCGTCCATGTTTTTCGCTTCGTTTCCACCTCCTCCCATGTATTACTAAGGATTACACAAATAGATCATCCTGGAGTTACACTTCCAACTATCAAGGGTTTCCCCATTCCAAATCTGCTCTGTAGCTTACCTTTCCAATTAACTCCGAAGCTGCTGCAGCTTGTTCTGTGCTGTGTCTGCAGATTACTACCTAGACACAAGGGAGGCACATTTTCAGAACTGTTAATGCTAACTGCTAATATTCGCTTATTTACTTTTGCGAGAAATCTGCTGCTGAACATTTGATGTACCTCATTAGTTGCCTCACTGAGCATAAAACTTAGATGCATATGAGGATTAATGGTTCAGCTGTAGTTCAGGCCTTATATAATATATATATTTCAGTCGGCCTTTATTTATAAACATATATTTAATTTATGGCCATTTTGAATTGCCTAAAACTAAGATTTAAGTATATGGGTAAATTATGAGATACTACATATAAAACTGTTACCATTCTAAAATGATACTATGTGTATACAAACGAATGGAGCTCTCTGAAATCCATTAGTATACATAGAAGATAATTTTATTTATAACACTGTTGTAAGTGGGCACACCATCGTCATGAAATGTGGTAATTTTGCAAACCTTACTTCGATTCCGACTGAGACGTTCGTGCTAATCATATTTGTTTTAAATTCGGATGAGTTTTACACGAGTAGCATTTTAAATTAAGTTCGTTTGGCAATAATTTAAGATCTATGAAATATGAATCTCAGTAATAGATTGCTTCCTCTACTACACACTCGATGTAAGTAGAGGAAGCATGCAATTCAGAAATGTTTCTCAAATGAATTTCAAATATATATCATCAGAAAATTTAAAGACATATAATGATATATCCGGAAATAAGTTTCAGAATGATCCATGTATCTGCGTTATTTTTTATTTATATTTTGTTTCACTTAGATACCACATATTTAAGATGCTTGCATATACAAGGTAGATACCTATCCTGAATTTTCTTCAAAAAAGCATTTTCATACTGACTTGGTTTCGAATAGTTTTATATGACTGATATTCACAAATGGTAGCGTTTAAGCTTACTATCTGAAAAGTGTCAACCTGCTAAAACACATGTTAAATAATGTAAGACATTTTGCAGCATTGTCGTTTTCGGGTATATTTTGTTGCTATTATTTTTAATTTCAAAAATGTATCACATTTCTGCAGCGAGTTGGCATCGTTTATGTGCTTCTACAATACAAGGAGAAATAAAAAAAAATTGTATATAGAAAAAAAATCCAAGCGTTGCACTCACATGACTCCCTCTACTCTCGTAGGTAAGTATAAACCATTCTTACAAATGCTTATTCCTCTACCTCTTTAAGTTAATCGAGATAACGTTATGTTATTGCTCATTTCCTTGTAGATGCAAGGGGAATACAGGAATAAGCAGACTTTAAAGGAACTGAGTAGGATACACAAAATGTCTTGCACATTCGAACACAACTATATACACCTCAAGAAAGCTCTCATGGTGTTCAATGACTAATCACAATACGTATCGTACTAAACTTACATTTGTGTACCTTTGGAAACTTCTAGGATATCAAATTCCAAATTTAGAGCGTAATTCGTTTTATAAGGTATTTTTAAATGTGCAAAATGTCCTGTTTGGGTGCCACCTTCTTTAAATATACAAGATCTACTTTATGAAACTGTGTACACAGCTTCTTTTCTCCTACATTAACGAGAAGAACGCTTAGAATTATTTCTGATGATGATGACGACGACGACGACGACGACGACGATGATGATTTGTATATAAGGGCGCTCAACATCTTCGTCATCAGCGCCCTTACAAAAACTAATTCATGGCAACAGCCAGATATAAATTACTCGAAAATTAAAAAAATAGGTCAAAACAAAATGACAATAAAATAAATACATCTAAATGACAAAAACGATAAAATACTATAATTAACCATAAAATAACAAAAGACATAAAAAGCCGTTTTCAATATTAACATGTTATCAAAACGAACTACCTGCCCAATGGTGGTCGAATCAGTTTGTTCCTTTTCCTAGGGGCCGGGCTAGAATTTTCATCAGGTTAACCCTGCCTTTTTCTCACTGTCGTTTCGGCAGTGAGGACAGAATTTACCTGCTCCACATCCTCAATGAAGGAGGACCGCTTTCCTACTGGTAAACCGCGATCGACTAAGATGAAAGCCGCCGATCTGAGTCCTTTCCAGATGATTCCTCAAAAGATGTTCTCGGAGGAGATGGTCGTGGACTTTTGCGCTGCTGTTGCTTGGTACTAGCCTTATTTTCTCTAACAAAGTCAGTTCTTTCTTATGAGGTCTTGAACTTTCTGGGCGATGCATTATATATTACCGGTACACATATTTTCGAGGTAGATGCTTTCTGCGGTGACTTGGCTGCAATGTTCTTCATAGGACTGGACTTAGTAGGTGTAGTCACTGTTGTTCGTGCTGGTGCCTGATGCTTTGACTGTGATCTTGGTGTAATTGTTCTTTCGGACATTACTGCCCCGTTTATGTCCCTAGTTTGTGTTGCGATATCACGTCTAAGTAACGGCTTAGCTGCAACTGCACTATAAGTAACGGTCCTAGGTACAGAAGGCTGACGAATACGCAAGTTTCCGGACATCTACGCAGGACCCCTCTCTCTTACCCGGATCGCTTGGATCGCCTTCACCTCCATAAAACGGGGACATTCTCTGGAGTTTTATGCCTGATTACCACTGCAGTTAACACGCGTTGCGGGTGAAGTACATGCATTATCATGCTTGACTCCCCCACAGTCAACGCAAGTAGTAACTCTATCACATGAATCACTCGTGCGGCCAAAACGCTGGCATTTATAACACCTCAATGGATTGGGTACATACAGCCTCACTTCAATAGCTTCATACCCTGCCTTAAACCTTTGCGGGAGATCTACCCGATCAAAGGTAAGAAACAGGGTACGAGTGGGCACTAGCTCACCTCGTTCTTTGCGGTGAACTCGATATACAGTAGTCACACCTTGCTCCGCCAACTTCCCCTGAATCTCCTATTGGACATACCGTCCAATGCGCTGGTATTTACAACTCCATGCGAGGAGTTCAGAGTCCTGTGCAATTCCACGCGCACCGGATAGCTCGCAAGCATATTGGTTTTCAAAATTTTCGCAGCCTGCGTCGGAGAAACTGCTTCGACCAGGAGCGAGATTGCGAAATCCTGTACATCATTTTACAGGTCCAGCAATACTATCTAAACCCTTCTGAATAATGAACGGGTTCACGGTAGTAAATTGTCGACCTTCCTCAGTTCTAAAATTAACTAGATAGCGAGGACCCCAAGACTCAGCTATTTCCTTTCCACGTTTTATTTTAAGGTTCTCCATAAGAAATGGAGTATGTTTCATCCCCCAGTACTCCCCACCCACCACGGAGCTCAACAAGAGGTCATCCCACTGGGATGACAGGGCTACACAGGGGATATATGCGAGCTCGCCGTCTCACTCACCCTCGAGTTCGGTACAGTACCTAGTCCTGGCCAATTGATTAGGGGTGGGTTAATCTCTAACCTCCCGTTTAGGGAAGCAGAAACCAAAGTAGTGTATTGGAAATGCGCACCCTCCCCGAATTCAGAAGAAGACTGGAACGAGCTCAGATGCGCATCCCTCCCACCGACACGGGTCTCAACGCACGGCCTACACGGGTGGGTGTTTTGTCTAACGCCTCACCTCTAAGAGGAACACATTGAGGGTGTCAGGCTGGCTCGGGACCTCGGGATCGCCAATTACCGTACACCTACCGCAGTAGGCCCCTTGGGGGGGGGGGATTATTTCTTCACAACTAATTGTAATTCATCTGTTTTCGTTTGATAAAAGACATAAGATGAAAGTTTGTTAGTTTTACACAAAGGAATATAATACCGGTGGGTTCTGGGTGGTTCAGCAAGTTAGGCTCTGGCTTATTGTTCCAAGGTCGTAAGCTTAAACCCGGCCAAGATGGATCGTTGAACACCTGCAGCACGAAATTACAGCACACCGCTGGTCAATATGATTCTAGAATTGACAGCGTCATTAAAAATAAATAAGTAAATAAAATAATGATTTTTCTAATCATATAACGCCGAAATATGCCCTTTAAAAATATAACTGTTGGTATAGATGGACAGTGGTATGTCTAAAATATGTAATTATGCCACATCTCAGTGCGGTAGCCCAAATAGATTTTTGAGGAAATGGTTCAATATTAAATGCAACAACAAATTTAGTTTTTAGTCATTCGTATTTAAACACATATTGTTATTGCTCTTACCTCAGAATATCCCACTATTTATTTATTTAGATTTACACACTCATTTTCTTAGACATGGCGGGATCCTGGTACGTAAACAGGATAGCCACACCCCAATATGTAAAATTCAATTTCCCTCATTAATTTATCTGTAGAATTGTCCAAAATATTTAGTTTACAATTATGGGACGAAATAAGTGACCATTTTAAATTAATGCATAGTTTCTTTAAATATTTTTAAAAGGTTTCTGAACTTTACAATCCGCTAAACGTATACAGTTTGTAATTCAGGAACGATTAGACAATTAATTTATGTAAAAATCAAACTTATGATATTGCCCTGTTCTATTAGACAATAGTCAAATCTTATCAGCTAGTTTGACACATGCGCGCGCACACTTGAATGCCGGCCTCGGTAGCGTAAATGGTAGCGTGTCTGCCTCACGTCCAAGAGGTCCCGAGTTCGAACCTCGGTCAGGGTGAGTTCCTGGATAAGGCTTTTTCCGGGAGTTTCCCTTATCCTGAAAGACGAATGTCGGGTAGCTCTAAGTTCCATGGATCCCGGACTCATGTGGCTTATTCAACGTCCGATACGACTTAACGTTGGAGGACGTAAATTACAAAAAACTTGAAAACAGCAGCAATATATACGGACAGCAAAATTACACTGCACTCATTACACAATGTTAAAAATCATAACGAACTGACAGAGGCTGTAAGAGAAAAACTAGGAGAATTAAATAAAACTTGAATAATAGGAATAGGATGGGTAAAAGCCCACACAGGAATAGAAGGAAACGAAATCGCAGATAAACGTGCGAAACGAGCAACAACGAATCACAGCATAGAAAGCTACAACAGAATCCCAAAAAGTGCCATCAGGAAAAATATAGAGAAGAGACACGCAAAAAATGGGAAAGAAAATGGCGAAGCATATCAAAAGGACAAGCGACAAAACAATATTTTCCCACAGTAGCAAAACGACTGGAACGAAACATTAACCTAACAACAAATCTCAATACCATCTTAACAGAATATGGAAGACTGGAAGCCTATTCGTTGATATTCCACATAATCGATAATGCTACATGCAGCTGCAGCAAAGGAGAACAAACGACAAATCACATCCTCTATGGCTGCATCAAATGGAAGGACCAGAGAAGAAAACTGCGGAGGCAAATAAGCAAGAAATAAGGGAAGTGGCCAGTAAATAAACCAGCACTTGTGGGACAGTATGTAAAGGACCTCAGTGAATATGTCAACACAGTCTATTTAGAAAGTGTAGCATAACTGAAACAAAAGTGTAGATCAGCGAGAATACTAAAAGGCTTCAGTGATTATGTAAACACATGAACCTGACAAACATTTTCAGACCCGTTAAAATGAACGTTCAATCCGGAAAGTATACAATTGAACTGTTAGATTTAGTATACGAATCACATATCGAAAAATTCAGAATAACATGTTAATCAAGAAATACAAATGGTACACAAAGCAAACCAGAACATACTTTATGATATAGACAGTACGATTAACTTAAGTGAAAAATGCTGAGTAATATTTAAAGTTTGCGATTATGCAAAAACCACGCAGAATGAATACATGAGAGGTTATTTCAACAAAAATCAAGACATGCATTTCATTTGCCTGAAAGTATCTTAAACGTACTGTGCGGCAGTTAAATCAAAATGTTAAGAGCTATTTATGAGAAAATCTAATTTTTTAAAAAAAAAATATGTTCCGACTAGAGGATATTTGGGAAGGCGAGGTTTTATTAAAATATTTGTGGCAATCCTTGGAAGATGGAGAACATAAACACCAAGAAAGGGAGTACAGTTACTTGGACAAAACGCAACAAGAGATGTGGTGTTTCTTGAATTGAATCAATTTCAAGGTACATTTTCCATATGGAAAGATGCACGGTGCTAAAGGCAGGTTCGTTATGGAATGTTGTGTAAAGATCGTGCAGTGTTAAATCATGCTGCAGATAACAGCAGAGATGAAGAAAGTGGGTTTTTTTCCTCCTCAAGGGAACCGGCTATGTATTATTCAGCAGGTGGAGCTTCTGGCAGACTCGACTCCGCAAGTGGTGGGTAGGGACACGTCCTATGAATATCATATCAATATTTTACTAGATGGTCTGTAATTGCGAGTGATGCACTGCGTATCATCTTTCACCGCGCCCCTTGTGTATAAGACGGGCGTATGCCATTTCTTTCCCGAACCGTAAGATCCTACTCATGCCAGAATATTGACTCTGTTTGCCGCTACATTAAAGGTGAATGTCGAATGTAGTACCTTCCTTGCCTGCTGAGACCTCCACGGCACAGGGCGACACTACGCCAATGCCATTTCGTGTGCAGTTATCCAAATTTGACGACCACACCAAAAATAAATTACATAAAATTGAGCACCAGGTGTAAAACTTGCAAGGTTAATTATTTTCGAATTTCATATAAGCTAACTTTTATACAGCGCTGCATAAGCTGTTTTTATAAAACCCGAATACTGGTTTAATTTTATCTATCTTCTATTTTGTATACGAAATTATTTTTCAAATTGAAACTTAATAAGGTCTTTTATTTCCCTAACCCTTTTGAGGCTCCTAATTACACACTAAATAACGAATATTCATTTATATGGTTAATCAAAGGATGTTGAACTTTTCATTTCCTCAAAGTATGGCAAACCTTTGAAACAGCACTTTATTGCGCAACTTCAAACTTTGACGGTAGTAAAATATCTTATACAACTGGTATGCAACGTTACAATTGCCTATGTGCATTTATTCAATAGGCCTCTATGTTTTGTTCTTTTTAATTTAATTACTCATACTAATATATTTAACATGATTCAGGTGTAACAAAATTAATAGAGCCATGTTGGTGGCTTGTAAAATTCTAAATAAGTTTTGCGAGAAAGAGAGAAGCAGCTGTGGGAAAGAGAGCACCTCTCAATATAAAAATATTGAATAATTAAAGGCACCCTGGCCAAGTGGTTAAACCATTCACTTCCCACAAAGGCGGCCCAGATTTAATCCCATGGAATCGTATATGGAATATATGGTGGATAAACCGATCACTGGGTGAGTTTTTCTTACGGTTCCCTCGCCATTCATTCCAACAAAGCTCCTTTCACCATCATTTTAGATTGTAAAGAGAAGTATATATGGATCCACGTTGGGAAGCCACATATTATATAACGATGTTGCCTGTTGATATTGTCGCCTAATTATCGGAAGGCACGACCAGCTAGAAGCTGGGTGGGCGACAGGAGGCATTTAGGCCACGCCTACCCATTTATCTTGTGGCGTTCACTGAAGGGGGTGGTTAGGGAAGTGTCACGAAGCACTTTACCATCTCTTTCCCCTCCCCTAACGTCTGGAACCATCGGGGTGATTCACTGAGCCGCGAAACTTCCAGATACAGCGATCTACGTATATAAGGGAAGCAGTGGACGAGTCAGTTCAGTTCTTCGCGAGCAGCCGTGAGGAGCGCCGTGCTAGCGAACGGACTGGAAGACTGTACGTGTATCAGAGGAGTTGTACGTAATTGTGAGTGTGGAGTGGACCTGTGACAGACGAACTGGTAGATTGTAATTGTGAGCACTACGTAATTCTATGTAATCGGCAAGTGTTCCAACTGTAATTCGGAGGAAATAAAGAACATTTAGAGTTTGTGCAACTGGATTTTAATTTCACGAAACCACAAAGTCACAATATTTTGTTTCGATGGTGAAGTTCGTATCGTCTTAGTTCAGTTCTGTAATTTTGTTTTGTTGTTTATTCTAAAAATATATCTGACTTGAAAATTTTGAAGATGTAATGAATTTATATAGAATTAAATTTCACTCTCCGAGCCATCCTGCAGTTGGTGTATATGTTGCAATAAATAATCCTCTCACAAGCGTCTCCTGTATCGGCAGCAACCATTTATTTCTATATGCACTAAGATTTGTTTCAAATAACCTTGCCCCGCTGACATGTAACCTTGCCTCCGCGTGCTATTACCTCGATTCTCTAATGCTAAGTACCCTAGACGGTACTTTCACACCAAGTGGAATGAAAGCCATTCAAACAAATAAGTCATCACTAGCGATAAACGCACGTGCTATTCTCAGTCATCACGACAGGCTGGTTTGAAGCAAAGGGTTCTCCTCCTTATTTCGTTTTCATAATTTTATTCATACGGTTATGAAAATATACATTCGACAATTCTCTTCGAACATATTAAGATATCTCATGTTAAATAATGAACTCATTTTTGCCGCTTAACAACCTCGACAGCAGCCATTGACAGGTGATTGGGTCAAATGAGCGTTGAGATACGGGGCAAGCTTATTTGAAACAAGGATTACGTAAATCAACCACATTAGCCGTGTGCAAGCTAAGACTTGGATAGGTATAATCAGATTGAAAAAATTCAATGCCATAGCCCGGATTTGAACCACGGATCTCCCGTTCTCCGTCCGGTTGCTCTTAACCATTGAGTTACTATGGCCGATATGCCAGCATGAAATTACATTCTCCAACTGTCTCGTATTTTCCCGGTAAACCATTAGGGGCTCTAATATACAATAAGACATGTACTGGGACATAAAACATAGTAAATCGCCACAAAAAGGCGTGTATCTCATTGTATATGAGATACAGTGTAGACTACTTCTTTAATGAAAGAATCATCGAAATATTCCAGAAAAACTATTGTCACCATTCATTTCAAGAGTCCTAAATTATTGATTATCAAAGGCATATTCTGCCTACGCGCACCCTTTCTGTCCGGTAACTCTTGAGGTATGCACCTTGGAACGGTGAATTTAATATGAGATGGACTATGACATGTTAATTAGGCTTTCGCCAAACTTTTCAGCTAGTGCTCATCCATTGGTTTGAGATCGGATTTTCCAGAGGACCAACTTCCAGCAGCGTTTAATTTCGGCATGTCAAGCATGGGCGACCGCAAAACCCAGATGGAATTCTTATGGAACAAGTGAGATTAAGACATTTTATGTCTTCTCTAGAGCAGGGTTTTGTCGGCTCATTTCTTCATCCCATTCTCTTAAAACCGTCTGTACTCCCCTTCCTACAATTCAAAGAAACCGGTGATGACCTTCTTCCTACTTGGAGAGTTCAGCACTAATTTTCCAAGACCTGTGAGCATGGTGAAGATCTCATCTGTAAAGAGAATTTGCTGGTGTCTGTCGTTCGCGTGTCTCTTCAGCAGCGTCTTTACTCTTTGAACTTTTATGTGCCGTAAAGTTGCTGTCCTGTGCTTCCTCAGAATGCCCCAACCTAAGATCTTTTATGATGCATCGTATGGTTCGCGGTGGAAATGCTCATTTCCTATGCCCCCCCCCCCCCCCCGATTTTGTGCTTCCGCAACAGATTCCTTGGTAAGAGCTATGGCATCCTCCGTGAACTGTGTTTTCTCGCGCAGATGACCGACCAACTCTAGATCCACAATAGTGTCGTATATTTAATTGTTTAACGCATACACGATCTTGTTATTATCAATAACTAGTTGGAATTATTTCTCTGTTCTCCCCTTCCATCATATATACCGCCTTTTAACACCTAAGGTAACTTGGACCAATTACTCATCTGCGTTCATTCGTTTACTATATGTGTAGCTTTGGGGTTTCTTTGTAAACATTAAACACATACACACAAAAACACACATTCTCGCCTATTCTTACAGACACCACAGTGCCTTCAGGCTTAAAGCGGGGACGCACATAAACAAAGCGGTTGTGTAATTCCGCCAATAAGCCTCGTGCTGAGGTTCTCTTAGGTCAGCTGTTGTCTATTATCGCCACTGCCAATCGTTTTCCATTACAGCTCATGTTTAAACGTTTTGGAAGTAAATGGCAGTATTTATTCACCCCTTTTATTTTCTATGGATCAAATACATAATGATACAAGCAGTGTAGCAATAAGTATTTCTGCTTACGCTTCACCATTTCATTCACTTTGAAAGTTGTCCTATTACTTAATGTTGACATCCCTACACACTTTAAGCTCGGATAAAATATAGGAAGAATGAGCAATAATCTGGCTAAAGATTGATTACCATCCTCCAACCGGAATCGAATCAGAGGTCTCAGTTTTATATATAGTGTACCTATTGTGCTTAAGAAGATGAACGTTCGGTGTTACTGTATCATCCGGTAGGTTTCACAATGTCAAACACACTTAGGAACAGTGTGGCATTATTGATTGTAACTCTAGTTGTCATTTTGCTAGAATAAACATACATGTTCCATTAAAAAAACGCAACTTGGTGTTGGAAGTGTTATTTGTTTACCTTTATGGATTGTACATAGCTTCTCATTGTGTAAGCCCTGATATATGTACATTCCTGGCCAATTGGAAATTTAATACTTTGTTTCATTTCGGAGATATTTGAGGTTGCAGAGTTAGGTGGAACACCCTGTATATATACATGAATGATTAATTTCTTAGTGTGTGCCATAATATGTGCACACTTAACATTTTGATGATGTAGTTCTCTCGCCTCCAAAATCTGTCCTCAAAGAATCTGCTACCAAATGTTTCAGTAATGAATTATGACACTTTTCTCTCAAAGTATGTATGGCTGGGTCTGACATAAACATCAGTTAATTCGATACATTTAATAGGACCTAATGATTGAGACGTTTGAAGTCAGTTGTCGATTGTTTCAGAATATAATATTAACTTTACCTGAATCTTAGCAAGAAAAACTTGAAATATCACAGATTATCTTGCATTTCTGACGTATCAATGCTTTTCGGTTCATTCAAAACATTTCCGTAATAGTGTTGCAAGGCGTAAATTGGCGTGAGTAGCAGAAAAGGTAATCGCAAGGCACCCTGGTGGTGACCGATAAGCTTGCATAGGTTTACAGATGCTATGGCCTGCCGATAATATGCAAACACACCTGTAAGACTGTAAAACACGAAATAAAAGATACAGATTTTAGAAATACGCAGTATTTTATCAAGCTAAGTCTTGCCGACTTTATCATTCCCACCAGCGTTCCTACCTAAATGTTGTCACCTTAAGTTTCGTATCCGAAACTATTCTCCACTCGATGACTTCCTAAAATATTTGACCTTCATTTTCATTCCAATTTTCACCATTCTTCGTACACAATAAAACTGTTCACAAGGTTCACTTGAACTTAATAATTTTCTTGTCAACTGAATTCACCGGAATCTTTACCACATAAACCACAGTGGCTTACTAAATATTTGTGCGTAACATGCAAGTTAGCTAATGAATTCAACAATGTGACAAACTGTAGCTATACCGATAGTGCTTAATCTAATTATTTATCTACCTATCATTTCTATATAAAAGTATTACTCCCACGCGTCAATAAGTCTGATACGAGTCACTTTTGACTGGCAAATGAATGTTCATAAAGTCTCCTTTAATTATATCCTTGCAGCGTTCCTGTTATATTAAGTCTACGAATTCCTGATCCTAACCTTAAAATGCTTAGTTTCCCAACGCTGATAGTTTCCTGATATCCAAGATAATATAACAGCTTTACTCCTTTGTGCTTCTCCTACATCATTTATTTAATTATATTGGTGATGGTACAGAGGAAAGGAACACCGACTGGCCTTATCTCTGACAAAGTTAACAAATGAATGTGCATCACATTTGTGGTATGCGCTTGGATCACATAGCAGTGATATTCCTCTGTGAATACCTTTAACGCCCTGCAGAGCGTTTAGCTGTGCTGTGATACCCGTACAGTAGTTTTAGATCTGTTGGGCGGTCAGTGTGAAAGGCATGCTCTGATGGTATCGCTCTTGGGCCAGTTCACTCATGTAAATGAAATCAAAACAGCCACATAGGCGACATTAGCTGTGCATTGCCACACTCTAGAGAAGTTAGTAACACGCGATTTATCCTTAGAAATCAAATTAAACATAAAATAAGCTTAGAACGAAATCGTCAAGATTATTCGTTGCAATTTTTTTTTTCAATTACAGTAATATTTTGTACTAGCTAACGAAGTAAATTTACTTCTCTCTATATTAAACAAGATAATAAAAGACAATAGTCAGATTAGATGCAATTTATACACATTAGTTTTGTGTGTGTGTGTGTGTGTGTGTGTGTGTGTGTGTGTGTGTGTGTTGTTGTTGTTGTTGTTGTTGTTGCTGTTGTTGTTGTTGTTGTTGTTGTTGTTGTTGTTGTTGCTGTTGCTGCTGCTGCTGCTGCTGCTGCTGCTGCTGCTGCTGCTGCTGCTGCTGCTGCTGCTGCTGCTGCTGCTGCTGCTGCTGTATGCAATTTTATGCCCGTTTTGACGCTCGAGTGTTTTAACACTTAGGACAAGCCAAGAGAATATGTTTTTCTTAAATGGCAAAAATTTTAGGTCTTTGTTTTCTTCCATAATTAGGAATGCAAGTCATCCTATCTATCCAGAAACAAGAGCAGGACGTGTACACTGGTACTTGGGCTCTATGAAGATTTCTAACATCTAAACTAAATTACAAAGAGAACACCCTGTGCAAGGCCGTGCGAACACTATAATTCCGAAGGGTACGAAATATGTTTAAACCTTTTAAATCTGGAAGGTGATATTAAAGGATATTATTTCGTTTATTTATAATATGAATTATCGGAAAACGTTTTTAACTGCAAAACAGATAGATATTAGTTCAGACAAGAGAGATTTTCTCCCAGACAAAAGAGAGAAATCGAAGGACTTAAAATATTTTAAGTTACGGACAGAAAGGAAGTTGGATAACTTTCTGTCAATTTCGGTAAACTTTGGGATCAAAGAGCTGGCGAAAGCTTATAAACTATTCTTCCACTTTCAAACATTGCTGCTGGAGTTATTTCCAACCCCTAGCACACAATTTGGCTTTTATACATAAAATTTTGTATATTTAGCACTATAAGATCTAACGAAAACTATAGGCAGCCTTAAAACTCTAGAACAGCTATCCTGCCAATTTTCAATGTTTTAGGA
>CM060947.1:197887288-198071383 GCA_030765055.1 Mantis religiosa | reverse complement strand
CAATAAAAGTGGTTGTCTAGAAATGATTAGAAATCAGCCAATACCAGATACAAGTAAATCTTGTGGCACTGCCGCTCCATACCCTTCACTAAGTGTAGTGAATGTTGTAAATACTTTATTCCTACACTTCTCAACGCTTGGAACAGAGGTGTACTCGTTGTCGCCTACCACATATGCAACCTTCCCTACACAGCGAAAAGACAAGCAAACGAGGAAGGACTTGTACGCAATTTAGTTATGTCCTATTACAGCACATAATATAAAATATTCAATGCCAATGCATTATTTTATTTACTTAAATAAACCGTTAACTATAATAGTCAACAATAACAACTTAGTTCTTCACACCTGCTGATCTGAAACGGCTTCAACATTTATACTTATTTAATCAGTGCCAGGTTCCTTAGCAAGGCTCACATCTGTCCTTGATTTTCACAGACCATCTTTATCATCGCTGGTATTCTTTGAATGCCCATAAAGGTTATGCGATTTATCCATTTCTGTATCTATGCTTCCAGTGTTTGTTCATGGTATACACGATTTTTCATAAGTAAAGACTAAACAAAAATTAAACCACTTTGTTCAAAACGTTCGAGCTCATCAAATTTAACGCTCTGGTTCGTCAAATTTAACGTTCGACTCGTCAAAGATAATGAATTGAAAGCACACTATTACAAACAATAAATAAAGTCTCCAGTGATTGTTATTGTAATGTACGAAGGCATTAGCGAAAATTTCATATACCAACATTATTTTTCTTATTTGGTTGCCATGGAAAAAGTTCACTTTTCACTTAATTACAATTATAGGAGTGTTTGAAATACAGTAAAAACACCTCTAAAACGGAACGTCATCATTCCGGCATTTGCTTTCCGTTTACATAGGTCTGCGTCTTACAGATGGATGTGTTTTACGACGTACGTTCAGAAAGTAAGTTCTGTTTGGTAATAAAATTTAATTGTGTACAGATACAGAAAAATTATTTATTGCACAAAATTCTACAACTCTTAAACTATTTTTCCACATAACTGTCAAAATGTTGCAGGCATTTGCCATAGCGAAACACGTTTTTGTATACCTTCTTCATAGAAGTTTGCCGCTTGTGTCTTCAGTTGGAAACATTTTCTTTCAGCTCTTCGTCATTGTTGAAGTGTTGACCGCCAAGGAAAGATTTGAGATGCAAAAACAGATGAAAGTCGCTAGGAGCGAGGTCAGGGCTGTACGGGAGGTGGTCAAACACGTCCCAGCCAAATCCCTGTAGGATGTTTTTCGTCGCATTTGCAGTGTGAAGTCGTGCGTTGTCGTGAAGAAACACAACACCTTTTGACATCACAAATTTTCCGATAAATTTCAATTGGTTTCACTTTTCTAGCATTCAGAAAACAAATCACAAATCTGATTTCACAAGCGGCGGGATTTTTAATCAACACCGACATTGTAAACAAGCACAACAAAGCGTACGTGGCTGACAGCGATCTCACAATGGCGCACGTTTCTTCTGCTTGATACAGAGCGTCTAACGCGCATGTGCGGAACTGCGATCGCAGCGCTGCATGTGCGGAAATAAATTGAAACAGAAGCTACTTTCTGGACGCACCTTGTAATTCAAAGAAATTACGAAAAAGTGGCACAAGTTTACAGTGAAGGAATAATAAAGACTGAAGTGTATATAATAATAGGCTAATTTGTATTATTAGTACATTTTCAGCTTGCATATAATTGTTTATCGCCTAGATTCTCTGTTTTCAATTTTCCCTTTCCAAACTGCAACTATCTGCATATCAACATCTGCTTCACCACACACAACATTCAAAACAATGTTACAGCGATGTTTGAAACTATCGAGGCATCCATTCGAAGCTCTTAAATTGCCTTAACTAATTTTTGTGCTGTTTCTAAAGCTTGAGTATGAAGCAATGGTCCAGAAATGGGAATTTCTTAGCACGCGCACTAACAAACCACTCGAACACACCACGATTTAACTCGTCATACTCGTCATTTAACTCGTCATTTGTGGAGCAAATTGTTAGGCAAATTTCCAATAATAGCCAAAACGTTTCTATATGAAACAAGTCAAACTCTTCATACAATAAATCAGATAGTTACTTTTCAGAAAAAAGAAAGAAAGAAAATGTTGTATCCATGACCTTTCCAACCTCTGTTACGTTTTTGCAAAATCTTACTTTCAAATATTAAATTTGACCTGCTCGAACACTGACTTTGCATTGAAGAATACACGATGAAAGATCCTCTTCTTTCCTAACTCTCGACAGGTATCTTCATTTTGTATCCCGTATAGTCTGGTTTTACGAGGGCTGTTCAATAAAGAATGATCACAATTCTTTTTGACAACGTACCTTTACTCATCCTCATAATTTTGATGGTCCTTCTCAAAATAGTCTCCCCTGAATGCGATGTACTTGTCCCAGCGTTTCTGCCAGCTGCAAAGACATGCTGGAAACCATTTTTTGAGAGATACTTCAAAATCGCCTCCGCAGTCTTCACCACTGCTTCTGATGTGGATAACGCCTCCCACGAAAGCGTTTCTTCAAGTTAGGGAATAGAAAAATGTCACATGCGGCTAAATCCGGACTATAGGGAGGGTGAGAGGTGTACTTCACGTTAATTTTTGCAAGATATTCAGCAACAACATTGGCAATATGCGGGAGCGTATTGTGGTGCAGCATCCAGCCTGCTTCATGGAAATATGGTCTTTTGCGCCTGATATGGACTTGCAATGTTTTCAGAACATCCCTGTAGTATTGTACAGTTACTAATGTGTGAGCAGGTACAACATGCTTCTAAACCATTCCATGAATATCAAAGAATGAGATGACCATAACTTTCCCAGCAGAAGCAACAGTTTTGCTTTTTGGAGGCTTGATGATGAAGGAGATTCCACACTGAGCTTTGCTGTTTGCTGTTAGGATCAAAATGATGTAACCAAGTTTCATCAGCAGTGATTACGTTTGAAAGAAGCTCCGGATCTTTCTCTAACATCAACTTTAACTGCATGTTACCTCCATTGCAGCGGTAGGCGATACTGAACATGTCTGAACTTGCCTGGTTCTCACAGGCGGCAGCCAGGAGTACCAACAATGAAACAACTACGGCGCGTTTGTTTCACATTAAGCTAACAGAATATAATAAAATTAAATTTTAGTGTGAGAAATTGACCTTAAAACAATTATGATTATTCTTTATTGAACAGCCCTCGTAGTTTTCTCTAAGCAAGAAACACACTTCTACCAATTACATTTTCATTTCCTCATTTTACTGATTATCTTGTTTCACTTTCAAGCATTGGTTTAAGCACAGACACTGTCAAGTTTATTTTGATACATTTTCTTCTCTTATTTTGAAGTGCCCAATTAAATACTCAATATTTGGATTAAGGATTTTACGTCGCAATATACTTATATAAACGTCTTGGAGCGTGTATTTTTATTGAAATGTTCTTGTGCATGCAATTTCAAAAGAGCTGCGAACACTTAAGCATCTTCCTCACAGTTTATGCTACCACGCTCAAAACAAGTGTTGAAATCTGTGACTAGAACCTTCTTAATGATTTTGGTAGTTGTACATACCATTTTGGAGGGCCCAGCTGACTGTAAATAGGCTGTGTGTGTCTTTTGAAGATCAATCCTCAAATATTTTAGTACATGTTACACTGACGAAGCAATTACCAGTCCAATGAACATATTTACCGTGTAAATATTGGGTTGATATGTTCAAGGTGCTAGCAGCGCAGTGGATACTCTAAATGATATAGGATATTCAAAACATACCCGAAATTTGGAGGATAATGTACTAGCATTCGCTGAGTTTTGTGAGACTTTGGTTGGGATTTGAAGTGGTGACACAAATGAGTTGCATTTTTACATGCATCTAAGCTACAGAATACAGACGTGATACAGAATTTACTGACGGGCAAGATTTTTAGTTTTAAAAAATAACATGGAATTGGATAAATGATCACAAAAAAAGCTCCTGAACATTGTAATTAATACATAATGTACTACGTACTGTGATTAGGCAATGCAAGACTTTGGAGGAGGTTTGGAATACTATAGTGATGCAATTTATGGTAGCGTAAAGGCAATTAATTAGTTTACCCAGCTAATTAATTAGTGCAGCAGAATACCATTATCTGAAAGTGTTACTGGAATTCTGCCATTCTCGGTCCGGGTGAATTACCTGGTTAAGGTTTTTACCGGCGTTTTCCCTTATCCTGAAAGACGAATGCCCCGTAACTCTAAGCTCCATGGACCCTGGGCTCATTTGATCATCATTTCACCCATTCCATTTATCGTCCGATATGACTTAACGTTGGAAGACGTAAATTATTTTTAAAAAAATTCTGCCATAGCAGATGTCATTGTGCACATAGTTACAATTCTGAAAATTAGAACGGTATTACAATTCCTACAACTGTACCACATGCAGAGTAAAAACTGTGTTTTAGAACTAATTAGCAGCGTTTCCATTGGGTAACATTATGTAGCAACGTTGATAGACATAATTGTGTAGGTGGAAATTAATAAAACAATTATTTCTAAAATTGTCGCCTTTCACGACCAGTTCTACCGTCTCGATCCCAGCGCTTTTACACCGAGCTCTCGCTATATAGATTTAGCGGTCATCATCAGGAGACCTAGATCTGAGATTTATTCTGCGACCTAACTTCGCATTATTATTACAGAACCAATTATTTTTAAATTAGTCAACATAATCCAATCGTTACAACTTCGAGTGATACGATTAAGAAAAAGTTTAATTTTTCAATCTCAGAGCCGGTACTTTACTTCAAATAGATCATTAGTAGCCATCCCACCCATGCATATATAAGAAATGATAACATACTTTACTGGTAGAGCAGCCGTATAGCACGAAAGTGGTGATGGTGGCAAAGGTGAACGCGGACACATCGCTTGGTATCTACTGCTTAGGTTACTTTGTTTTCATGAGTTTGTGTAATAAAAGGAGAATCCCTCTTTTTCATATACTCAGTTTGCACAGTTAAGCAGACCTAATTCTGGGAAAGAGTAAAATACTTAACAAATATTTCGAAAATATTCAATACTAATATGAATTATTTGAGATGATTTGCACATTTTAATTACCTCTGCAGTTTTCCATTGTAATATTTATACATTTCTTAGAAACCAAGAACGAAAATGAGAAGGGCGTTACAGGCTTTTTGTAACGACATTATCTAAATTATGCCATATTTCAATTAAAATTCTTAGGTCAAATTTTAAGCACACAAACGATGAAGAGAAGTATGACATATAAAAAATGCTTCACTCGGAGAGTGGAATCCAATGAAAATAGGAGGCAGGTTTTAAAATCGCAGGCTTTAAAAATGCTAACATACTTCAGAAACGTGATAATTTTCCAACTTTTCGATAAAAAAATGTTTGCATTTTCTTTTCGTATCGGTAAGGATGCATAAAGTTATAATCTTCAAAATGTCAAAAATGTTCGGCTTCCCATATGTATTCTTAATTCTGTTATCAATACAGACTAAATCTGGAATATATGGACATATTTTGTTGAGTTCTCCAGAATATATTAACTCTGTATGCGCTGCGTTTCAAAATGTCTTTAAAAACCATGTTAACAGTGCATTGATTTCAGTCATGAGTATGTGTGGACAGTGTGTCTTGAAAGTGTCGTAAGTAGGGAAAATTAAATATGAAGGGCCTAAAAATATAAAGCAGATTCTTTTGAGTGAAAGTGGTACAGGAATTACTTCTAACTTTTATGCCACAAAGTGTTGATCACGTTTAAAACAAAGTGTTGCTCATATGGCTCATTTAGTTGTGCAAAAAATGAAACACACCAAACCGCGAACATAATCGACAAGAATTATACAATACTATGTTCTTAGTTCTTAGTTGCAAGAAAATAACATCTGAGAAAAGCTGTCTGATGAATTCACTCTGATATTTGGCATACATTTATACTGAATACAAATACGAGCAGCTCTTTTTCGATTGACACATCCTCTCAATTGGAATATAAACTCCAATTGTATTATTAACATTACACTTTGATTATAGGAGAACTAATAAAAGTTGCGCTAGATTAAGTTTAATTGACAGCGAACTAGAAAATATTAATATTCGCCACTTATTTATAGACCTTCATGTGTTTTGACGTTTTCGAGAAGGCTTTCCTTCTTCAGCATGTTGTCAGTATTGTTATCATACCGTTCTTGGAATTACATTGTCGCATAGAAATGCTCTGCTCTTACGAACTCTACATAATTTTTATCCTTATGACATTTCCAGTACAACACAAAGTTCATCTGTGATCGAAATTTAAGAGAGTGTAGCAAGTTTACCGCATCTGTGAGCGTTGATAACCTTTTCCCACAAGCAAGCTCTCAGCACCAGTTTACACTTTGCCTAATTGATCAGATGTCAGGAAGCTTGCTTGTGATCTCTAAACCAAAGTTTAGTGCACACCAACAGAAGGTTTCCACTTCATAATAATTACTTTTGGATAAGGAAATGAACGATACGTAACGCAGTGTAGGTCATTTAACTATTTGCAGATGTTGCTCAGTTCATACTAAACAAAATGAATGGTTCATCTGTTCTGTTTTGTTTACCCCAGTGATTTAGGAAAATATAATGATTAAATATAACAGATAAATCAAATATAACCTATAAGTAATATCATGAGCGGAAAGTCTTGTGATGCATTCAAAGTACTTTCTCTACTCACATCTACCAATCGTTCATTCAAAGTCTATTCTTACATCTTCTTATTAATGAATATACATGTACAATACACACATTCGCGTAGGTATTAGGACTCAAAGGTTAAAAAACTATTTGTATCATTAAAAAAGGATCTGTATGTGATGGTTTTGATACTCCATGCTCTTTGCATTATCTCGTCAGAAAACGAACAAAAACGGCCACTTGAAAAGTGGAAGTATATGAAAACCAATATCACTGAAATAGTTAACAACACGAAATTCTTATTTAAGATAAATTGTCTACTTTAGGAGAACCACAAATTTATCGTGGTCAGTCTTTTATTTATGTACAAGTTATTTATGAACAAGTATTTATGAAAGTTATGTACAAGTACATTTATTTTATTTATTTATGTACAAGTTGTATAACATTTATTCAGAATGAAGAAACATATCGTAAATATATTTTAATCGTGTCTTAGCATATTCTAATCAAAGTATTTTGAAAACATAAAAGATAAAAAAGATTTAAAAATTCAATTTAAAGAGTAATGTGGGGTGAGTGAATTTTACTGGCAAATTATATGTTGCTCCTGGAAGAACATGAATATTAACTTAAAGGTTCAGTTTTTTTTAAGATATACTACTCACGACATACACACATCACGCTTTTAATATATATATAATTAAGCGATCTTAGGACAAGTACCGAGAAACCCACAAACATCCTAACCGGAGGCGCTCAAGCATTTTGCCTAGGCGCTCGTTGACGTCTGCTGCAATCATAGAAACGCGCAGATGAAAACAAGCAAAATTTTTAGAACTGCTTTTGAAGGCACATTATTACAGGAGGTGCTGATACTGGCCACCGCCGTTGTCCATACACTATTCATATCTATATAGGAAATTATCCTGAACTGTCTTCGCGTAGTTCTGTCCTCCGTCAGAGGACAAGAGTTATAGGCCCAACAGTTGACGCCCGTACATACGTGAGCTCAATTTTGCTCCTTCCCCCTTTTTCTAGAGAATTAACAGACAGGGATTGTGAGTTTTTCTATTTTCAACAGGACTCTGGACACCTCATAAAGCCAATCTTTTGATGAAAACCATACAAAATCTGTTTCAGGACAGAATTATTAGCAGAGATTTGTGGTCCCCTTGGTCCCTCTACCTAAGCTCCTGCGATTTCTATCTCTGGGGCAACTTAAAGCATAAGGTGTACAAGACAAACCCAAACACCCTGGAAGGATTATAACACTTCAACCGCCAGGGAAGTGCCAGCATTTCCCAACGTGAACTGCAGCGAATGATGGATAGTTTGCTAAAGAAGAGCCAAACATGTATGGACAACGGCGGTGGCCAGTTTCAGAATCTACTTTAAAAGAAGTTTGCGTGGCAGCTTCATTCGCGACTTTCTATGATAGCACTAGACGGCAACGAGCACCGCGGTCGCGCACAGACAAAACACCTCGCAGCCAGTTCGTATGTTTTTGGTTCTCTCGATATTTCCAGTGAAATTTCGATTCCCAATTTATGGAAGCAATACAATCTGTCTGCTCACAATATGTAAGCAGTAGAGAAAGCAAAACGGGTAATATCGTATCATCGGCGTCACGATACACGGTACCATATCTTTCACTGAACTAAACAAAAATTAAGTATTCCTGCTAACCAGATTTGCAAAAGTCACACCTGAAGTCATCAGCTAACTTAGTTCTACTTCTTTCTGCGTCATCCACGAAGCTTACCGGCCATCGTAGCCGTGGTAGCTAGAGTGTACGTCTCTAGCGTCCGACTAGTAGAGGGTCGCGGGTTCGAGTCCCGCCTTGGGAATGGGTGTTTATGTGTTTAGTGTATAGGAGTACAAAGTATAGAAAACAGCAATCAAGCGGAAAAAAACTGTAAAATAAGGAAAAGAGAAATATGTATAAAAGGCGAGCAAAAACACCAAAGCGACTTCAAACGATACCTCGTCCAGTTCACTCGCTATAGCTGTAAGTAATGTCCTGAGAAACCGATCCTGTCAAGTGGCACATCAACCTACACCCCTATTCAATACCTAACTCTGTAGCCCCACCCCGTATTCGCATTCGCTGCTTCTACACTTCCCTCTTCTGTAACAAGAAATCAAATGAAACTCGACATCCTAAGTCCATCATCATCAACCAGATGCACTCTTACACAAAATGCTCGACACCAAAAGTTTTGCTGCATGGAATAAACACAGCCCGGTGCTCTTCCAACGGCTAAAATACTATTTTTACCAGCCCTATCTACATATCTACCTTCCACGATGACCTCTATCAAAACTTCTACCAATTCGTCACCACGCCCATTGGTGTCTGACCACAGTTTCGGCAAAGATGTAGACACCCACCAATATTCAGTTATGTGTTTCAAATGGGAAGGTGTTTGTCCTTGAGCGCTACTAAGCGAGCAACCAATGGGAGTCCTGCGGTGTTGTATTGCATTTCCGCTAAGTGGTGTGTGAGGAGCGCCAACCTAATCAATCTGTATGAAATACTATTCGCACTAACACAAAAATTCAGATTTCGCCAAAACTGATCCATGTGGAAAGTAGAGAGTAATGTATCTAACATAACCATGAAACCCCCATATTTTTAGCTCAAATACTTTTTCTATTACAAATAAATAAACGACTATTACCTGTATTATAACGATAAATTGCGACGTAAGCACTGTATGAATATCATTATTGGTTGGCATGTATGCGTGCACGTATATTTGTAATTACTCAGAATAACTGAAGCCTAAATGTTTGACATGACGTGATAAAAGAATTACTTTGAATAAGCCAATTCGAGTGAGGAGAAACAATAAATTTCCTGCTGCCTTGGCAAAACGTGTCTGGTCACTTTATATCTTTGTTTATGAATGGTTCGTAATCTCTATTTACTCTAGAGAGGTCAAAGTGGTTGGTATGTATGCACATATACTTTTAATTACTCAGAACTGACATTTAAACTACTGCATGGCGTGATAAAAGAATTACTGTGAATAAATCAAGGTGTTAAATTCGAGAAAGAGCAAACACTTCGTTTCCTGTTAGCCTGTGGAATGCTGTATGGTTATGTTTATGAATGAATGCTAGATAAGAAGTGTTTGTTTACTCTGGAGAGTTCAGATCAATATCATTCAGTTGTTCTTTACACAACAGTAGAGTAAGTGTTAAATAGTGCAATGGCTTCTTGCTGTTAATTTAGTGGCGAGTCAAAAAGGCAATTATTGCGAAGTCATGCTCGAAGTATTGTTTTTAAGGTGTACACATTCTTCATAATATTGGGCAATAAGGAATATAGAAATCAGCTCGATTTCAAAAATGCTCTACGGCTTACTGCTAAATCGTGAGGTGTAGGTAAAACAAGTGGATTAGAAAAGCAGGTAATTCATAAACTATAATTATAGTTATAGTATTTTAACATAAACATAATTTGCGAAAACGCTTTTTCCAATTTTGATTTTGGCAACTGCATCATTGTAAAAGTTTTTAAAATATAATTCGCTTACCCTTACATCTAGCGCCAAGCAGACCTGCATGTTGTATGAGTGTGCGAAAGAGGGAAATATAAAAGGAGTGGGGTAACAAACTGGCAACGCTGAGTGTGATACGGCAACTGATTAGCTGGACTCCAGAACCCCTCCCATTTGAAACACATAATAGCACCCACCACAAATTTCAAAATCATTCAAGTGTGAGAGCATTCAGTGTCTCAAAAACAGTGCTAAAACCATGTATTTTAGTTTTATATATGTAGGTATGCACATATTGCTTATGCCTGCAATGTTTAGTTTTATCCACAGGATTTGTTACACCTTTTCATAGTTTGTATGAAATACAAAACATAAGTTCAATGCTTATATGCAAATATATGAATTTAGTACTTACCAATATCGTCTTTCTGTGATTAAACTTTCTACATATTGATATTTACTTTAACATATTTTATGGCATACTGATATTCTGAACTGTATTCTCATGAAAATCAGCACGATTTATCCAAATTAGCTAACCATAATCCTACAGCTCTTGGCGCCATTTTTTTTAATTCACAGACATCACTCTCAGTGATACGCGGATTAATAAGGACACTAATGCCAGCAAGGTTATCGTTAAACCAATTAGATAATAGAGGGTTACAACTACTATGCATATACAAATGAATGATTTATTATATTTAAACATTACGTAATGTGTTACTCCGTTTTGACTTATTGGACTGCTCCCTTTTTATATTCAACATTTTGTTATGTATATTTATATATTTGCGTATATATTTATTATATATAATATAGAAACTAATTGTCATTCATTATATTTACCTTTTCACATTTTTTTTTCTCCATATTTTCACCAATTTGCTTCACATTACTTTCAACCTTTAAACGTTATTTTTCTGACATATTTTACTGGTTTCTCCAAACATTTCATCGATCTTGAGTTAATCATTTTTAGCTTTTAGCTTTATGGAACATTTCCCCATTTCTCTAGTATTAAATTCTCTCTTCCTTTGTCAGTACCATCGCCTTCCAAAATATGCCAATTATAATCCAATCTACTACACTAAGCAAACGATATCCCCTTCGTTTATCCCTTTCTCTCCCTTTCAGGCCACTTAAATTAATTGCACCAATGCATGCTCCATTCTGGCCTCTTTGATCACACTCCAATGCGTTTTTCTCTTCTCTATTTCATTCTTAAATATTTATAATCTGTGAATGACCTTTTTTCGCCTGAAACTACCAACAATTTCTAACTTTTAAATATTCCCTACAGCTGCTCTACTTTTTTTTTCTAGAAAACTCTACTTTATTTATTCCTTCGCATATTTTTCCATTTCTATTTCCTGCTATGTTGTATGTATACCTTGAGCATTCAAGATTTGTTTTCCCCGATTTTTGTTCCCTGTAAAACCGTGCATTGTTTTGCATTTTCCTCTCATAGCTTTGTTCTCAACCAGTATCTGGCTGGCTTTTTCTATCCATTTGCCTTTAGGTTCCAATTTCCTTGTACTGGTTGTTACTACATTTGTTGAACTTCTTGGTATTCCTACGGTTATTTTCAAAAATTACTGTGTATTGCATCTACATCTCCTTTTCTCTTTCTGTTTCTCTGTCGTGTATAACATCCTTACTTCTACAAGCGTGCTGTATATTCTTTCCAGCCACTTAATTTAGATTCTGGTATATTGTTCAGACATGCATCGATTGTTTCCTCTTTTCTAAAACTATTTCTTTTGTTCATACCAATTCCCTACACTACTGAACCACACTCCTAGTAATCAATTTTCCTCACTACTTCCAACTATGTTCCTTCTCAGTGTCATTTTTAGCATCTCTTAAAAATCATTACTTTTTATTCTCAGTGTTTATTTTTCACCTCTGATCTTTGCAGTGTTTGCCAATTTCTCCAATAGCTTTCCTTAACCCGACAACTGAAATGGAACCTGGGACAAGATTATCTGCAAGAATACCAGAAGATCTTGGAACTTAATTTAATTCTACTAGTTCGTTGTTTGTCTTCTTATGTAACTTTTATATATCTCACAAAAATGGGATGTACAATATTGCAATGGAATCTCCGAGGTTTTCGAGTGCAACATGAGTATTTGAATATTTTGATTAATCACCTGCCAAATGTAATTTGTTTGTAGGAAACCAACTTTAGCGACCAGTTCATACCAAACATACCTAGATATTCAATTTATTATAAGAACAGAGCAACAACAATTCACACCAGTGGCGGAGTATCTACCTTTATCAAAGATAATATAATTCATCAAGAAATTCCATTAAATACTCCCCTTGAAGCAGTAACAGTAGCCAACTTCTCTCTGTATATGTAAAGTCTACTTACCTAACAGTTATAAGCAAACTTGAAGACCTTCAAAATATAATTAACCAATTACCTAATCCTTTCTTACTCCTGGGTGACTAATAGTCGCATTATATTATGAGGTTGTAAGAAATCTAACCAAAGAGGGAAACTTATTGAATCTATATTATTAGAGCAAAACTTAATATTACTTAATTCTTCTCAAGCTACTCACTTTGACCTTGCTCACGACTCCTTTAGTAATATTGACTTGTCAATAACTTCTCCCAGCAATGCACATCTATTTAGCTGGTCAGCTAGATGGCAGCGATAATTTTCCGATCCTTTATTAGCATGGGCAATGAAACTTCTGAATTCATAAAACAGCCCATGTGGATAATTGGAAAAATTTATTGGGCGAAGTTTAAAGCCCTAATTAAGCAAGCCACGTCATCTTTACCATTGATTCAAGAAGACTCAAACATCAACAATATTGTCAAACAAAAATAAAGCATATTTTATATTTAAAAAACACCCATCTACCGAAAACAAAATTCAGTATAAAAATTGCGAGCTTTGGCACGCAGAACAATAAAAGAAAGCAGACGCAAATCATGGTTAGATTTTGTGCCATCATTGAGTCGTCAAGCACCTCTAGAACAAATTTGAAAAGAAAAAAAATAGTACAATAAATGGATCCAACAAATCATCTACGATACCATTGCTAAGAAATAAAGGATCAGATAAAATGGCGAGTGATAATAAACAAATATCGTAATATCATACCTTTGCGGCCATTTCCAGTGATTAAAATTACAACCCCAAATTCCTTAAATTTAGACAAAGATTTGAAAGTGAGGCCATGAGTATAGATCTCCTCTCCTCCACTGACCAACAGGACAATGAGAGTGAAATAGCACTGGAAGAAATTACGGATACACTAAGTGAAGCTAAATTTAAATCTTGTGCACCTTATAAGATGTTGAAACATATCCCCAACAAGAACTATACTTACAAGAACCTCTGCAACTTTATATGGAGCAGAAAAGTATTTCCTACTTGTTGGAGAAAAGCAACGGTAATTCTTATTCTTAAACCCTATGATGACACTTCTAAACCAGAGAGCTATCGTCCAATTACTCTAATTTGTACTTTGAGTAAAGTATTAGAAAAAGTAATAAGTAAACGACTTCAATGGATTCCTCAAACAAAAACTTCTTTAACAAACATCAACATGGAATTCGACAGGAGCATTCAACAATGGATAGTCTCATTACTATTGAGAAACAAATGATAGAAGGTTTTAAAAACTCCCAGCACTGTGTAATGATCAGTTTAGATATCAAAAAAACGTACAACATGGTTTGGAAAATAAGAGTCTTAAAAATTCTATCTCAAATTTAGATCAATGGAAAAATGCTTATGTATGTGAGCAATTTCCTAAAAGGAACACAATTTCAAGTGCAAAGTACAATGAATGCATTACAGGAATGGTCAGATTTAACCGGATTCAAGTTCTCACATAAAAATCAAAATTCTTAGTGTTCTCTAAAAGGAAAGAAATCATTGAGGATCCTAAGATCTATATGCGAGGTAATATTATTGAAGTTGTTAACACTAAAACTCCTGGGATTACTTTTGGACAATAAGCTGACATGGATTCCCCATATTAAAAATCTACAATCAGACTGTATTAGGAGATTACGTATCCTGAAGGTTTTAACAGCAAAAAACTGGAGTGCAGACTCAAATGTTTTATTATCTACTTATAAAACGATGTACTATCAGATCTAAACTAGACTATGCAGCCATAGTATACAACTCAGCCACCAATGGTTCTATTATTGATGGAAAATGCCGATGTGCAATTGTTTATCCTGAACACACAGTATTACACAAACTACCTGATCATTTCTCTATTTTCTTATGTGAGTTATTCGTCATAAAAGAAAGTTTGCAATTCATTTTAGAATCCGAAAATTCTAATTCCTGTTTGATAATTACTGACTCAGTGAGTGCAATTCTAGCCATTAAGAATAAAAAAAATGCATTGGTTCAAAAAATACAAACCTTATCCAATGAAGCTATCAACTCAGGCAAACAGATTGAATTGCTGTGGATACCATCTATAGACAAATTAATGGCAATGAACGAGCAGATGCAGCAGCCCGCAAAATAACCAGTTTACCTCCAGATGAAACAATTTCAGACATAACTTACCAAGATTATATTGTCTATAGTAAAAATTACATCAGAAGAAAGTGGCATAACAACTCAAACAGCAAACTGGAATATTAAGACCTCCTCTTAAACAACTGAAACGTAAAGAACAAGTGGTTTTAACTAGACTTAGAATTGGTCATTGTAGAATCACGCATTCGCACATCATATCCAAGGACAACTTAAACAACTATACATATCATCACTAAATGTGCCAAATACACAAAGTGGCGGACGAAGAACAAGCTTCCATCTGATTACACAGAAAATGAAGCTAGTTACAGTGGAGTAATAAATATACAAATAATATAATGGGCAAATAAATAATAAATAATGGGCAATGCTCATGCAATTAATCTCGTATTAAGAAGGTAGAAGTATTGCCATCAATTTCTTAAGATAAGTGGAAGATAATTACTAGATATTTTTATTTGTATAAGCTTCCATCTGTTGATTCTACTGTACTTAAGGATACTAAAATAATCATTAACATTCTACAATTTGCAAAAGACACTTCACTGTTCCAGTTGTAATTTTAGTGCATCACTACTATTCTCAATATTGTACTGTTGAATATTCCACTTTATTGTAAACCTACCAAACAATGTTATAAATTATACCAATGTTATATTTAGTGTTAATATTAAGACAATGTTATATTCATATAACTTTTTGAACAATGTATCAGGATGTATTATTGCGTTAACATAGATATTATGTAATTACTTTGTGTAAAGTCGCAATATGACCGTGTAGTTAGCAACTATAAACAAGGTTGAAATAGCAATAGAAAAAAAAAAAGAAGAAAAAGATTATCTGCAAATAATCCGGAGACTTCTTTATTAATATATTTTATGATTACGTTAAATAGCTCTGGATTGTTTGAGGCTTTGTCTAAGACCCGAATTTTTTTCTTCTCTACGGTATTCCTCCCTTAACTACTTTTACACAGCACTCAATTTGCATATAATCCATTAAAACCCTTACAAATGAATTACACTTTCTTCACTAGTTTTAGCCACATTATCTCCTTAATACAAAAGTCTTTTTATTGAAATCATATACTTTTTTATGATTAAATATTTTCCTACTATATAAATATTTGTCTTGATGCTAAAGATATTTGTTGATCACCTTCCTTTTATAATTATTTTTTAGTTTTGGTAGCTCCCGCCCCTCTCTCTCCACCCATCTCTGCATTCTATCAGCTAGTATCCCTGCATATACTTTACTTATTGTTGCCACGAGAGTAATATATCTACTTTGTTGGGCAATTTGTATCGCTATGGCTTTGTTGTGTATATAACAACAAAATATGTTCCAACTTTAGAATCAATATTTTTGCTTTATTTCAATTCCTTCTGTCAGTTAACCTAATTTGTGTAACACTATGCACGAAATAGTTTCAATCATGTATTGTGCACTTTAAAAATGACGTCCACAAATGAAAATTATTTTTTTCAGCGCAATTAACGTAACTTATTTCCCATTTTTATGAACATTTGATTTCAATTTCTTCCAACAAGTCATCAATAACCATAACTGCGAATTAAGCATCTACAAAACGAATACCTAAACAAAAGAAATCTCTCCAAAACTCTCCTTGTAAATACGTATACGCCGAAAACAGCAGAAAAATTTAGGCTGCTAGTGAGTTAAATTTCCATCAAGCCTCGCTTATAAATTTGTAATTAAGAAATAATTTGCGACTTGCAGCAGTTGATTAAGAAATACCTCTTCCAGATAACACCCGCATACTTAGATAATTAGGAAACTAAGTTTTGAAACGCAGTGGCGCCTCCAGTAGGTTAATAAATTAGCGGGGCCCTTAGAGTTGGATTACTTTTCGGAGTAAAGCAACCTTCTTCTATGAAAGAGGCGACATCTCACCTTACTTCATTATACAGCAACACTTTATTTTAAGGTTAAGAGGTCGCCAAATGATAGTCGTTGTACGCGATTTAGGGCTAACATGCTAGCCTCTGGTTTCCAGATCGTGGGTTTAAACCCGGCGGAGGGAATAGATATTTGCAGCGGTCAGCATTTTCAGGAGGGTTCTCTTTTAAAGGGAAGCAAAGCCGATGGTCGCGAGTCGTAGATTCGTGGCCGCGAAAGGATCTCAAGCCTGATAAAGAGCCCTCTAAGCGAAATTAAATTGTCATTTGTGCCCAATATAGAGTGGGAGGCTGAAAACCACAGCACTTAAGGAGCTTCTTTGTATATATGTGTGTGTGTGCATGTAGTGTGTTTTACATATTTCGTAAAATTGGTAAATCTTAAAGAGAGACATATAATAAGCAAAGCCTTTCCAAATAAATGGCACTTTATTACTTGTTACGTAAATACCTCACAGCATATATAAATAAATATACATAACTAAAAAATACAACCTTGATTAAATACCACACTTAGTACTTTAGTTGATTCTAGTTAAGTCACAGAGAAGACAACCATTATAGGGCAGTTCCGTGAAAGAAAACCTCTGATCCTCCAAGTTGAGGGTTGGGCAGAAGATTGGTAACCTACTCCTGTAAAAAATATATATTACTCGGAAGGCTAAACAACGAAAAACCCGGACGGAAAATAATTTATTAAGACCAAAGAACATCTGGAATGAAACAATAAAAGAATACGACATGAAAATATCATCCTAGAAAACTAAATCGATGGCTATCTGTGCGAAAAAAAAAAAAAAAATTAAAAGTTGTAATAGACAACAAAATAATGGAACAGACATGCACTTCTAATTATGTCGGATAAGTATGGAACGAATAAATAAAGATTTGGAAACGAATGTGGTAAAATATAACAAACTGAACGGATGAATTAAGAAATATTTTGAAAGAAATATGAGAAATGAAAGAAGGCACATGCTATATAATGTAGTTAAAATATGGGTTTGAAACCTGGACGTTGAGAAGTTAAGATAAAAGAGGTTAGAAGCAGCATAACAATGTGCTGTATGTGCTTTTTGGTGAGGAAGATTTGAAGAGATAAAATTAGACATCAGGATATAAAAACGAAAATATAGTTGTTGAAACATGTAACCACCAGAGACAATGGAAGGAACATGTAATGATGTCAGTAGATTACCTAGACTAGCAATATATTATAAACCTAAGGGAACAAGTGAAATTGGAAGCTGGCCCCGTAGATGTTCCAAAGGAGAACGGCCGCCGATATGACCATTGAGTTCAAGGCGGGGTATTAATGGAACAAAAAAAATGGACGCCCAAGAAGACAATGGATTGAGCAACACAACCGACATGGAATTAACGTTAGAACAGGTCTTTAGCCAAAACCAAGTTATTTAGTTCAGAATCTTCCAATGATGCGATACCAAGATTTTCATCAATATCCCCCAACCCCCTTTAAATAGATAGTTTTTGTTAAATTTGAATTTCTTAAAAATACCTCTAAGGTTTTGATTGTACGAGTTGCGTTCAAGTTATAACACCTATTCTTTTTTTCCCAGGACCGGGATCAGATAGGAACTTGTTTTTAATACACGTGGACTCTTTGTGAATGAGTGACCGAGATAGCAGCACTGTACAATGCATAGAATTCTAGTGACAGCGACAAGAGTTAGGAATGTTTCTGATACTTAAAATGGCAACGTTTTCATTGCAAGAACATCATGTAATCATCCGTTTTCTTCATTTTCGTGGTGTGACACCTAATGAAATTCATTGCCCGTTGAGTGAGGCATGTGGTGATGGTACCATGGATGCGTCTAATATACGTTCCTGGGTGTGACAGTTCAACGAAGGCAGGACGTCGTGTGACAACACACCAAGACAGTCACGGTCTCGCACCAGCCGGTCTGACGACATGATCCAGCGAGTGGAGAACGTTGTTTCGGACGATCGCCGATTGAGCATTGCAGACATCACCTCCAAAATTAACATTTCCGTAGGATCTGCGCACACAATCCTGTATGAAGATCTGAAAATGCGAAAAGTGACTTCCAGGTGGGTGCCACAAATGCTGACGGATGATCACAAGGATGATCATCCAAGATACCATCACCACATGCCTCACTCAACTGGCGATGAACTTCAATAGGTGTCATACCACGAAAATGGAGAAAACGAATTATTACACACTGTTCTTGCAATGAAAACGTCGCCATTTTAAGTATCAAAACAGTTCTAACTCTCGTTGCTGCCACTAGAGTTCTATGTAGTGTACAGTGCCGCCATCTCTGTCACTCATTCGCAAAGAGTCCACGTGTATTAAAAAAAAAACATAAGTTCTTATCTGGTCCCAGTCCTGAAAAAAATAGGAATACCACTTGAACGCACCTCATAATATAAGAGTTTGCATGACAAAAGAATATCTGGAATTTTATGGGAATATCCTGTCCTCTTCTTTCTAAATGTGTTCTTTACTGTATAAGTGGTAAACCGCAGTTTACACAAAAGGAGGATTTCGGGAACGCGCATTACCTCTTTTATCGTTAACCATTTCCGAATATCATTTTTATTGCTTTGAATTTTGAAATAATTATATTGTTATCATGTGATGAGTCCTTAATCGTTTCTTCCTGTGGTCATACCAACAACATGGAATTTCAAATCCACATAATAGCGGGTCATCTTCCCTGGTATAGGTGTTACGCCCGCTTTTACTACATGCCGCACAGCAGGCGGTGACACTGATGATACACGTGTTAGATGGCGCACCGGTGAAATGTGATTGCGGGGAAAACCGGAGATCCCAGAGAAAACCCGCTCTATCGTTGTGTTATCCACCACAAATCTCACATTGCGGTCGCCTGGGATTCAACCCCGGCCGCCTTGGAGAGTGTCCCTGGTGTAGGAGTAAATGCTAGATTCTGATTCCCGAGGTCTCGGGTTCACATTCGGCGAAATGTCAAATCTGTTAGGGAGACCTCTCAACAAAATTAAGCGATATTTCACGCCCAATGTACAACAGGACGCTGAGAACCACAGCACTCAATTTCAATTTACCACACAGCATTTGCCTACTGCATCCTTATATCTACAACGAAATGCATAAATGTGTAATGAACATGTATCTCGATTAACAAGTAGGTATAAGTAAAAGCTTTTAGAAGAATACATGCAGAAAGCCACGTGAATGTAACATAAGAAATTTAAATGATATACTGCTGTGTCAAGGAAGTACCAGAAATTTATATAAAAATCTAAGAGGGAATTCGAAATTACTGTCGTAAATTGGTATATCTTTCCTCTATACCCACGCGGAGTATGTCATGTGTCACCTAGTTTGTTTACAGGGAGCCAATTTCTTAGTGAATCTCAAAGATATGTTGTGATTTTAAAATTAATTCTCCTTCATGTATTCTATCGACTGAAAGCAGGTGCCTCGAAGTAGTAACTTGAGTTTTGGAAAGAAAAAGAAGTCGACCAGAGCCAGATCAGGTAAACACCCTGGTTGTTCAATGAGATTTGTTAAGTTTTTGACGAGAAATTCGTTCACAATGATAGCCTTGTGAGCTGGGGCGTCATCGTGGTGCAGAATCCATGAGTTGTCTTTCAACAAATCTGGACTTTTACGCCGTATTATTTCTCTCAAACGCGCCATAACGCTCAGATAACATTCCTTATTCACCGTCTGACCTTCTGGCAAGAATTCCGAGTGCACGACATCACGACAATCCAAAAAGAAAAATTGTCAACATGACTTTCAGTTCTGAGTTTGACGTGAAGATTTCAGGTTTCGGTTCAGTAGGAATGCGCCACTCGGAAGCTTGTTGACTGGTTTGTGTGTCAAACTTGAAAACCCACCTCTCATCACCAGTTACAATGCGTTTCATGAATGTGGGGTTGGAGCTGGCTCGTTCTAGCTAGCAATCCTTACGTGACTGAGTTTTTTGCATAAAGTTCAAGTGTTTCGCCAAACAGTCGTTTAAAATGGTACGAAACGATTCATGGGACACAGGAAAATCAGCGGCAATCTCTCTCAGACATAAATGACAATTTTCAGACACCACTTCCTTCACTTTAGCGATGTTCAGTTCAGCTGAAACTGTTGATGGCCGAACAGAGTGAGTCAAATCTTCCACACATCTCGACCACTTTTAAATTCACTGCACCACTTATACGCACGTGTTTTCGATAAAGTCGATTTACCGTAAGCCCTGTGTGCAATAACAGTATTGCAAAATTCGAAACAGATTCTTTACTCATTATTTTTATTCACTGTACGTGGGCTCTTCAATAGAGAATGATCACATTTTTTTCTTTTTTACAGCGTACCTTTACTTATCCTCATAATTTTGATGGTCATTCTCAAAATAGGCACCCCTGAATGCGATGTACTTGTCCCAGCGTTTCTGCCAGTCTTCAAAGACATGCTGGAAACCATTTTTTGAGAGATCCTTCAAAATCGCCTCCGTAGCCTTCACCACTGCTTCTCATGAAGGATAATGCCTCTCACGAAGGCGTTTCTTCAAGTTAGGGAATAGAAAATAAGTCACGTGGGGCTAAATCCGGACTATAGGGAGGGTGAGAGATGTACTTCGCGTTGATTTTTGCAAGATATTCAGCAACAGCATTGGCAATATGCGGCCGCGCATTATCGTGGTGCAGCATCCAGCCTGCTTCAAGGAAATGTGGTCTTTTGCGCCTGATATGAACTTGCAATGTTTTCAGGGCATCCCTGTAGTATTGTCCAGTTACTGATGTATGTGCAGGTACAACATGCTGATAAACCATTCCATGAATATCAAAGAATGAGATGACCATAACTTTCCCAGCAGAAACAACCACTTTTGCTACTTTGGGAGTTGGTGATGAAGATTTCCACACTGAGCTTTGCTGTTTGCTCTCAGGATCAAAATGATGTAGCCAAGTTTCATCAGTAGTGATTACGTTTTAAAGAAACTCGGATCTTCCTCTAACATCAACTTTAACTGCATGTTACCTCCACTGCAGCGGTAGGCGATACTGAACATGTCTGAACTTACCTGGTTCTCACAGGCGGGAATCAGGAATACCAACAATGAAATTACTACGTCGTGTTTGTTTCACATTAATTTAACAGAATATAATAAGATATACTATGACCGTAAAAAATTGTCATTCTTTATTGAACAGCCCTCGTAAAATCTCAACATACCTTTGAGATGTACTAACAAAATGGCACCCTGTAAATAAACAGATCACAGATGACAACAAAACTCCGCGTAAGTATAGAGGAAAGATGTACAAACTTAGCAACAACAATAATTTCGAATTCCCTCATATATGAGATTTTTATATGATCAATTTCCGGTACTTTCTTGACAGAATATACACTTAATTAAGGATGCTATTTGTCCAGCTTAGGAGGCTGTTTTATTTCGCAGCTATTAAAAGAATCCTCTGAAGAAAAACTGCAGGAAGACGGACAGTTGCAGTTTATAATTCCTAACGACTACAAATGGACTTGGTTTCCTTAGGTGTAGAAGACAAATGGTTAAAATTTTAACGCACCAGATTGCATCCACTACTAGCTATCGATGTAGCATTTAGGTATGTAACTGCATCAAGTTTACGGAAAACTAATGTTTAAACTAAAATCTACCCAAATAAGTAAGAAATGTGGCGCTACTGCTCATTCGGATGTCTTTCTCCCCCCATTCTTAACAAAGAAATCTTTAAAAGGCTTGTGTTCTACTTCAAGTTCATCCTGTAGAAATTCTTTTACTACATACTTCCTTATAAGAACGTTGAGAATAGAACAATACAACAGGCTCAATCGATAATGAAAACTTTACAAGCGAATCGTTATATAATAGATTAAAGTCCGTTGTGTTTACATGATCAGGTAACAAATAAAATAAAGGGACTAGTAACGGCTTTTTATTTACTTCATTTAAATTTCAAAAAGATATAAATACTTCACAATTTCAACCAATAAGAAAGAAGCAATATCTTGGAAATGAAAAAATATATAGGTATGAATTACATACGACATAAACTGAGTGCTTTAATAAGATTCTTATACTTTGCATTGTCAGATTTTCTCTATCTCTTACACCTTCATTATGTAACTGAGTCAAATGGCTCCCTGGTAAAGGTGAGTCTTATATTCGGGGGGTTACGGGTTCGAACGTTGGTAGCCGCCCATGGGTTTCACCTTTCTTTCTTTCCTGGGCGACAAGGCGAATGCTGGTGTGGTGTCCTCAGCCACCGCTCTCTTCTCTCCAACTTCCACTGATTTTGTCTCCCTTTTTTATGTTACAGGACGATTCCGAGGGTATGTAGCGGTGAATGGCGGGCAGATGGTGCAGAGGCTTGCGCATTGGAAATTCTAGGATTCACCGGTTCCGCTGGAAGGAAGACTCTGAGCCACCCTCCGGTGTTTTGGGAATGTCGCCGCAAATTCCTCCCACCCGGGTGGTGAAGCCTGTAATAATTATAGAACTGCGCATCTCTGTCGCACAAGTTGCCCGTTCTTGTCCGCATAGCCTCATCCGGTTCCGTAATCTCATCTCTTCCTTCCGAATATGTATTCAAAAAGAGATACAGCCTGCCTCGGTGGCGTAGATGGTAGCATGTCTGTCTCACGTTCAAGAGATCTCGAATTCGAATCTCGGTCAGGGTGAGTTATCTGGATAAGTTTTTTTCCCTCGCCTGGTTTCCCCTTATCCTGAAAGATGAATGTCTGTGTAACTAGGCTCTATGGAGCCTGGGTTCATTTGAGCATCATTTCACCCATTTCATTCATCGTACGATATGACTTAAGTTGGAGGACGTAAATAAATAAATAATAAATAAATAAATAAATAAATAAATAAATAAATAAATAAATAAATAAATAAATAAATAAATAAATAAATAAATAAATAAATAAATAAATAAATAAATAAATAAAAAGCAACTGCGAATCAAGGTTTTGGATGTTCCCTCCGTTAACTAATCTGCTTCTAGCTCACTGGTTCAACAAAACTTATTTCAAATGAGGAATTCAAAGGTTATTCGCAGAAAATTCCAAGATACACATTTCACTTGTTAGAGAAATGATTTTAAAATTATGAATTTTAATCAGAAAACTTTGAGCCAAATTTTGTCGGTGTACAAGGTAGTTTAGCGGCGTAGGGGGGGGGGGGGGGGGACTGATTTGCCTGAAAATCTCCGTTCCTTAAAAGATCCGCATCCTTAGAAGTATTTCACTTGAATTCGAAGGTCGAAGTTTCAACGGACTTTGCGTTTTTAAGTTTTACCAATCACACACAAACCTAAAAGAGTATTTGGTAAAGAATTTTTGGGTGGAATGCAACACTCTCTGAAACTAAGTAGATGACAAAGAAAATAATGTACTAATTATTCATTTTTTCGATGTTTTCTCTATTTCCAAAAAGTAGCGCAAATACAGTTCTATTTACATAGAGTCAGCATTCTGCGTAACGCGATGAACTGAGAGGCATGATCTATTTTGCAACCGAAGTCGTGAAAGTACGCTGCTTTATGTCGGATATTTTTGGAGAGATTTAGCTGACAGTTGGGAACATTCATTTCAGCATTGGTTAGGACCGAAATGTGGTGCAATTCTGGTTCCACAAAGTTAAACCCACCACTTTATGCAACAAGAATGTCTATCCTGTTGTTTTCACCACATTACAGTATATCCATCAACACAGAAAAGCTACAACTGATTCATAGCATCAAGCCTCGATTCCCACTTATCATGCACCAATATGGTTAGTGTTCTACACATTCAAACTGTTGGTATACCAGTAAAGAAAATGAAACCAGCTTTCGTATTTGGTACGTTCTAGATCTAGATTCAATTACATAAAATTAAAGTCTATAACATTCGGATTATACACACTGATAAAGTCAGTAGAATCGTTCTTATTTTACTACAGCAAAATTCGAAAAAGGGCATTTTAAGTCAATTAAGCTTACCTCCTCGTAGAATCTAAGCTGAGGTATAGGCTCTTCCGCCACGTTTTCGCAGAAGTCCTTGAACAAAAGGTAACCTGTAAAAAGAAAAGGGAATTTTCAGGAAACTTTAGCATGGATATGATGATACATTGCACTTTTTTTTACCATTTTACTAAAGAGCGAGGCATATATTGGGCAGCATAACACGTGTAATGCCTGATAGGTAAAAGAAGACAGTAACGATAGTTCGTCTAAACAAAATAAGTTCTACTCACATTATTCACAAATTAGAATAAATAATCCAAGCATTTTAAGTATATAACAAATAGCAACTAATCCACATTTTAGTAATATCTTCGCTTTCTTTTCTAAGTCCTTCGTTTCACTACAATTTAATATATTTGTTTTGCAGCAATCGAAATTTATAGTTAAGTTGCAACGTCGCACAGCGTTTGAATAACTCATTTGCCCGCCTCGGTAGCGTGGTGGTAGAGTGTCTGCCTCACGTTCAAGAGGTCCCGAGTCGAATCTCGGTCAGGGTGAGTTACCTGGATGAGGTTTTTTCCGGGTTTTCCCTTTTCCTGAACGACGAATGTCGGGTAACTAAGCTCAATGGACCCTGGGCTCATTTGAGCATAATTTCACCCTCCGATATGACTTAACGTGAGCACGTAAAATAAAAAAATAAAAAAAATCACACGACTGCGGTGTTTCCACTTGCTCCAGGTAACGCGCTGATATTTTCCAACTTTGGTATAAAAATCGTTACCAACAATGTATAGGTATCATTCCCCTTTACTGCGTGTTAAATATAGAAATTTCATGTATAAATGAAAGCTATTTCTATATTTTATTGTGTGATCATTTAACTGTTAATAAAAACATATTTACTTTAATTAGTTAATTTCCGAAATTCTCCGAAACTTTATCTATACTATTTTTATATAAAACTAGCTGATCCGGCGATCTTCGTACCGCCAATAAAAGTTCTTAGAACTTATCTATATAAATAAAACAAATTCGGATTAGTCGGTTATTTATTCTGCAATTGGGGGTGTAGTTAAACATAACACAGTAACAATAATAAGTTAATCAGTTTAAAGCCTTCTAATACCACATTTTGTGTGTGTGTGTGTGTGTGTGTGTTTTTTTTTTTTTTTTTTTTTTTTTTTGTGTGTAAATATATAAATGATAAATCTTTAAGTTAATACATTTACTGCCTTTATTATTTCTTCTTAAGATGTGTATTTCAGCTGCTTTCAATAGAAATTTAAGTTTTTGCTGAAGATAAAGTAAAAATTATCTTGGGAATATCCTAGCAAATAATGTTCTCGAAATAATTTTATAGCGGTATTGGAAACGTTTAACACACTTTACTCTGCAATTTTGTAATTCATGTGCAAGGAGAAGCATGCTGCCCCCAAACGCCTGTGAACTGCTGTTTTAGAAAGTTTGGCATCAAGTAAAACATAGCTAAAATATTAACGAGAAACTCCAATATTTGACGTTCACCAATAGATTACTAAGTAGTCGCAAGGTAGGAGTATAGGAGTATATAATCGAAACACCAGAAGAGCGTCCAAAAATGGAGATTTAAAAATGATCGTAAGGATGATGTGTAAGTAAATATTGCATTATAGTCTATTTTATTATTAGACTGGCACCACAAGTACATTTTTCATAGCAGTAAAGCGAAACCAGCACTCCTGTCTCACATGAGAAAGGTGGACGGATGTCTCCGAATGGCTTAAGTTCGATGCGACTCGTCCTTCATTAGTTGGAATAAAATTCGCTGCAACTCCGCTTCTATTCGGTAGGAATCGATTTAATCTAACTTTAACCAATCTCTGGCATACAGAATATCTGTCCCGTGTGATATGAGCTGCTCTCGCTTTACTGCAATTTAAGTCTAATACTAAAATTAAGACTCCCATGGCTGATCTAACTGGCCCTTGGAATTTTTGGGAGTTTTCCCAGGTCGCCAGGTGAATGCTGAGTAGATTAATTGCACCCCCCGAATTTCCTGTCCCTCCATTTCATCTCCATTATCATTTCACATCATGTCATCTGGTGGTCTCTTTTACGATAGAAGTGTCGGCGTATGTTTCCGAGCTGTTGTGACTCCTTGCGCCGGCCGCCCTCTTTCTCCTCTCGCCTCATCCTTCTTCCTGGGGATGCCCCACTTTGGAGCTTGGGTACAGGTAGAGGTACGGGTTTCGGTGCCGAATCCCCTTCATAGTCATCCTAATCCTAGAGTCCCACACTGTTGCTTGCGTACACAATAAATTCTAAAGGCATTGCAGGGCATTAGTTTATAGTACATCACAGCTTTCAAAACATTAAATTACGGAACTTGAAAGCTAGCCTGTGGAGGAAATTGGATATCAAAAATGTGAATGCAACCATATTCTTGATATTATTTTAAAATAAATTATTATAAATGAAAGATTAGGAAGAAAACCCAAACAAGCAAAAGTCACATGTTGAATAATACCCCAAAAACTCGTACTTTAATAAAATGTGGGTTGTGAAAAAACAATGTTTTCATCTATTTGAAAACAGACCTGTGGGAGCTACTTATGAAGCACTTTGGGGGACGGCGAGTGCTGCGTTATAAAAATAGCTTTAGCGAAACACTTATTAGCATTTCTTAACCCCTTAAAATGTTGCTGAAATTGCAAAAACTTAAGCAAACTGTCCCCTTCCCAAATAACCTCTCATTTGGCTGTAATTTATAAACTGTATCCGGAAGGTTTCCGAATGGACACCATAGCCTACATTTTTTTTCGAACTGAGACTATCAGCTACTTCAATTAACTAAAATAAAAGCTGCAACTAAATTGGAATTCGCGCAGGGAAACAAATAAACTCATTTATGATGTTATTTCCAATAGTAGTGGAATACGATTCTTAATGCAGGCGCCGAAACTGGCTAACATATTTACTAGATTCACTATTCGGTAGTATCTTTGTGATATTGGTTAATGCATGCACAAGCCACTGGGGAACTAGGTTTGCATATTTTGCGGTACCTTAAATGATTAAATGTATTTTTGTCTACAACTTCAATGAAGGAAATAATTACGCTTTTTATTTTAAAATAAGTATCCTGATCTGATATGTCAGCAGCCGCAGGGAATTGTCATGTTTTCCTTGACACGCCAATTTCACAAATTCAAGCAATACTAAACGCTGTCATTAAACAAAAACATATACATAACGCTCTCGAAATGCTAAATAAATTATCCTATCGCATATTAACGGTGAAACTTCTCACGCATACATAGGCTTAGACTATACGACAATTATAGGACACGATATTGTATTGGTTATTTTTAAATGACAAGAAACCAAGTGAAGTTGGTAATATGTTAACAAATACAACATTCATGGGTGTAATTTGTTTGAAATAATTCAAACTTATAAGTACTTTAACAAAGTCGCGCATCCACAAAATTCACTTTTTGTTTCTTAAATGTATTCTAAAAAATTAATGAGTAATAGGTAAATGCATTACAGTCCAATGCATAATACAGTGTGTACACAAAATAGGCAACTTTCCTGTTTGAGATAACTTACAATATCTTTTCGTTACAGGTTGAGTACTCAGTAGTATGTTGACTATTTCTGAACGTATTGCTGTCACGTGACATCTATAGGATATTCCGTGCGATGATTTGCGACGACGTTTCAACGGAAATTTAGTAAGGATGGGCCGAAGAATAAAACCACATGGAAACTGTTAAATAAGTTTCAACCAATACACACTGTTACTGACGAGTCTTGACCAGGTGGACCTTCCACTAACGCGGCTGATAATTACGCCAGACGGCGGTCAATTGAAAGGAGCCCAACTCTGTAATTTGTCTTTCATATCAATTGCAAATTTCGAAATCAACAGTGTTCTAAGTGCTGAAATTCACTTTGAAGAAGCGTGCATACCATTTGCAAGTGTTACACCAATTCCATGGCGAGGACTTGGCGGAACGCATGGCAATGTGCATAGATAATGTTGGATTGTGTGACCACTGATTTAATGTCACGCGAGTTGTTTACTATTTGGCAACATTCCATTTAAGTGGACACAACCGGCATAACTGTCGCGTTTGGGCTGACAAACCTCCAACTGATCCCAGTTAGCATATCAGAGATAGTCTAAATGTGTGGCTGGAAATCACGCGGTCACAGACCTATGGACCATTCTTTTAAAGAGAGAATGCAATTAATGGTGTCTGTTACTTGGATATGCTGACGGAATTTCTGCAGCCACAAATGGTACAAGATAGTTTCTTAGAAACCTTGTTTACCAACATATGCCAGGGACAACTGGAATGAAGTGTTTCCTAACCGGTAGATAGGACGAGGAGCCTCTAGACCACGGGCAGCAAGCTCCGACGTCCTTACCCAACTAGATATTTTTTTTTGTATGGAGATATGTTAAATTAAAAGTGTACATATGAAAAGTTGATAGCTTGAATTCGTGATGCTGTGACACTAGCACAGGTCAGAAGTATGCAGAAACAAATAGAGGACATGTTGAAGGAGAACAGTGAGATATTGTACATGGAAAACAATGTAAAGGATAGCTGTAATGCACAGAAAAATTATGAAGTATGAGGTATATCGTTCTTCAGGAAATAAATGCATTTTTGCTGGATATATTCTATAAATATTACTATACCAATTAAAAACATGTGATGCTGCCAAAAAGGCAATTTCATCTTATTTTGTTTTCCTTATATATTATTTTGTTTTCCTTATGTCCTTTTTTCTTTCATTAGATAAATACACGACAGTGTGTTAAGCAGAAGATACTTTATTGAGGCACAGCATAGCGCTAGCGAAGCTGAAGGTTCTACTATTAAATATATAAAACGTACTTGTTAAAAAACAGCAATCTCAATCTACGCAGTACATGCTGTATGAATGAAAACACCAACAAAAGTCTGGTTTTCTTCTTCCAAAGCAATTCCGCAAAGAAATGCTACACATCTATCTGTGAAGATTGCTTAACATCAGTGATATGAAAAAAGGCAGCTATTAAGGACTCTGAAGGACGAAGAACTAGGGAGTTCCCTCTCGCTCAATAACATCAAAGGACTTTTGCGTTAGAGCAAAGCATTTCTCATAATAGCTGAACATCTGGAATGAATGTGTGTAGTATGAAATCAATACCTATTCGCTTTGAAAACCTTTAAGCGTTGTAAAGTACTCGTAAAAGAGAGGCCTTTCTCTACGACGATATGGTACAGCACGAGAGAGTTTCAAATCTACCCCAGAACTTCTTTAATCGTATTAGTAGAATCATAAACCTTGGATTATCCCTTTTTCATTGTAAGGTACAACGTAAGAAATTTAATCTCCCTTAGCGAGGTAAACTGCATAGTTTAATGTGCACATGAGTTCTGAGCATTGATCCTTAGGAATGGGGAAACTCTTTCAAAAATCTCATCCGTTAAACTTAACGGATACTCGAATTCTGTCCTGCAATTTGAGCAGCAAAATCATTAACGCTATGCAATCCAGGTAATTCTGTTCTGATTTATTGTAAGGAAACACAAATTGAATTTTGCAAACTTTTATCATAATGTAGTTATTAAAAACGAAATTGGAACGAGCATATTCGCATATTATATATGTTTTAAATACCATAATTATAATTATAGTTAATTAAATACCGGTTTTTCTAACTCAATGGAATCGCCTGATTGATCCGTATAGCTGTCTATGTCACGTCAAAAGACGACTATCAATGTCTTCATGGTCTGAATCTTGCAAATTTATGATGATAGGCTCAAAAATTTCGTCACGTGCTATTTCTTTCCAAAAGTCGTCTTCTAGTTGTTTTTTTCCATTTCTAGCGCAGCTTTCCCAGTTTTTTCGTCCAATCTGCATAAAAGTGTTAATTTTGTTTGCAAGCCCTCGTTTATTTGAGGACACACTAACTCAACTGGATTGTCTTGGTGAAGTGGTATAGTCGCACTGCTTGAACGGTTACCATGGATTTATATTTAGTATCTCTCTCAAATAAACGCACTGATTACTTCACGTGGAGTGAACATCTGTCATTTGTGATTCCTGCGAATTCCATGTGCTGAAGTGATGCGTTCATTGGTGTTAGCACAGGAACGGGAAGCGCGGCAGTTCCCCTCTCACTCTTACAAGAATAATCAGTGCGTTATCTGAGAGCTTTCTTTTAACAAACATAAAGCAATGGTAACTGTTCGAACAGCATGACTATAAAGGAAAGGAGGATTACATCCTCTCATTTCAAGAGGAAGTTGATCCAGCTGATACACATTTTCCGGTTTTTAAACGGAAAAACAACTGAATAACACTGATTTCAAATCTCTTGTGTAAATAAACACTAAGTATCAGTTGACGGCTCACGTTCTCAGATAAAGCTTTCTGCGGGCTGACAAGAAGGGAACTGTTTGTTCTCTACCGAATTTAACAGTTTGATCAAAGTAACTCTTTTAGCGCATCATGTCAGTAGTTATATTTCAATTCTGAGTAATTACAAATATCTATATGTACACAAATGGTATGTACAGTAATTGTGGTCATTACACTGTTTATGTCGCGATGCGTCATTTTATATTATATTTGTATTATGAAAACCATTTGAGCTAAAAGTGTTACAAACATTACCCCTATCTTCCTCATGGATACCTTTTGCAAAATTTGAATTTTTGTAAAAGTGCAAATAGTATTTATTACAGATGGATTCCTTAGCGTTCGTCACATCCACTTAGGGGGAACTGAATATGGCAACACCGCAGGATCCAGATTGGTTGCTGACCTGGAGACGTTCAAGAGCAAAAGTCATTTCATTTGAAAGTCATAATAGTAGTTAGAATTTAGTTTATACATTATGTTACACTCTGTGCTTATAAACCTGAGAGAGGTTAGAGGTTTGAGGAAAAGCACGATGAAAAACGGCTTGAGAACACTCCCCTTCAAAATCATCTCACTTTCCTACAACAAACGACTTGTTCCTGCTTCGCACAAATTCACTTCGCCAATGATGGACAAGGCATCTTCGAAAATGTTCCTTTTAAAGTGTATTTGTGTATCCCATTATTAAACGGTATGAGCTATTTCAATAAACACTGAGACTGTGAAGCAAATTTCGGTAACTAGAAAATACGAGCATTCCAAAACTGAATGTTAGATGCTTACTGATCACCTTAACTCATGAAATCGAAGCTAAAACTCATGCTAATCTCAATAAAGATGATCATATTCCCTAAGTCCTGAAAATTCTTAAGCAGGACTATACCAAACTTCATCACTCATTCATTGAAAATCGTCATTCGTTTGAAATCCAATTCCAGCACACATGCCAATTCTCTGGAGAAAACAAATATTAAAAATGATTCATAACTCTAACCAGGAGAACAGCCTCGACACGTTTCAATCTGTATATACCATGATTAATTGGGCAATATAAACAGGCTTTGATACAAATTAATCATATAATAAATCCTTATTAATGTCTTCCATTAAATGCAGCAATGTGCAGGTTATATCTGCCGGTTGATATCCTCTGACGCTGAACTCCGAGACAAATGTTGCAGTTACGTCAACAGGATCTAATATTGTGAACCCACTTAAGTAAACATGGCGCGTGATCTCTTTGTTTCACCCTACTTTGGCAGAACAATTAGAATTCACGTCACTTTCATCAGGGATACACTCAAAAGTCCAAATGTGAACGAGAAACAGACAATACAATGTTCCATAAAAATAAACAATAGCGTTCTTTACTCCATTACTAATGCACACATCTTTTATCAATTATATATCACATACCAGGTGATTTTTCTATTGGTTTTAAGTTAATAAGGACAGCCGACTGAACTTAAATGAAATTTCTGTTAAGAACTAACTGGAAAAGAAGAACCGGATAGAAGCTTATATGATCACCTCATTTTTGCAACCTTAAACCGTGTATATTTATTATTTTCCGGTTACATAACATGAAATAAAAAATAGAGTAACTACTTCAGTATTTGTTACATATATACATTTAATTCATGCCAAAGAATGAAAAAGAATGTTTTAATTGCTAATTTCTGAGAAAAATCTTTGCATTCCATTTTTAGAAATGCCAATCCTAAACGCGGATTTAATATACATCAGAATGTGTTGTTCCCCCCCCCCCCCCGAGTTGATGTTTAATTTTTTTTTTTTTGCATTAAAATATAAATGCATGTATCAATACTATTGGGTACTTTTTTACAATTTCACTGTAGCTTTTCTTTTCATTGATAAGTTCCAGCTGGTGACATAATGAGTAAATTTCTGCAAAAATCCAACACTTGAGGATACCGTAAGCACATTATCTCACCAAAAAATTTCGTAAGTATCTGCTATTATCATTTATGGAAAGCAATAACGCTGCTAATTGAATTTCGGAAGGTTAAAAGTTAATCGTATCCACAGCAAACATCTAAGGGGTGTCAAGGATGAAATACATATTTTTCATATGTTCAGGCTAGTAACAATTTAATAGACTGAATTTAATTTTTGTTTTAAAAAAAAGATTCCTTTTGAAAATTCCTATATCTACTCTTATAAAATGTAACTACACTGCTGAAAAAAAAAAACATAATTACATAGCATATTTGTCAAGCACATATTTTAGTTCATTTCATTTTAATTTATTTTATAGCCAAAAGGCAAGAATATTTAAGTTTTTAATATTTACTTTATAAGAAGGCGTCATGCTCTCTAAACATGCACTAAAATTGTAATATTTTACACAACTTGACGTAGTAGCAATGGAAATGCAGGTAAACTATCTTCAAAAGAATTTAATGTGCAAGTATTCAAACGTAACATAAGCTTTTAAAATACCATGGGGTTCTAAATATTAGGCAACATTTAGATAAAATGCTATAAATTATTTTATTAAAGGACAAAAATAGGGTTTTCTTGAAAATATTGTACAAAATTGTACGCATGACTCCCTTTAAACAAGCAGCAGAAATGAACGAGAAGAAGCCAAATGAAACTCAGTTCTATAAAATTCAAAATGGATTAAATTTAATGAAGGTATGTTTAACCGATAATGGAATAAGCATTAATCATTTAAGGATGTATACTTACCGAAACTATGCGTATATCTAACCACACGTAGCAACTGAAAACGTTCATAATATTAAAAGTCACAGAGACGACAGTTCCAAAAACAATAAATATCTAGCATCTGACAAATAGTCGTGATTTGCTAAACACTGTGTTTCCTCTCGTTTATTAATAAAAGGATTAATTCATGATTTTGGTCTACAATGGTCTCCAATGCAATCCACGAAAATTATAACGTGAATTATGACACCTCTTTGAACCCAATTTATCCTATGTAACTTTCTTTTCGAATATTCCAAGACTTCATAAGAGCTAAAAGTGCACTTAGAAAACTGAGTAAACATTCAATAATATAGATAAATACATGATACAAAAAAATGCAATCGACTTTGTCACAAGCCTTCAACATAAGGTGAACTCTCATTTAATAAAGGTAATGTAATATTCGATACATGTGGAACGCTCCTTAGATGGCAGGAAAGAGAGAAGGGGGAATCAAATTACAGATGCAATACAGCGAGAACGTCTTGGCTCGATTGAAAATAACGACATAAAGCCCTAAACTGCTCGCTTGGTGCCACGTCTGGAGAATGATGTCACATTTCATATCCTTCGGCGACACCACTTGACATTTGCCGTGAGGACCGGCTCTTTCCTGCAAGAGGTAAACAATCCTATGAAGAGAGAAAGACGTCTATTTCTTACTTCCGACTTGCAGTCGGTCATAAACGCCTCTGCTGTCAGTGCCACCAACTACGCACATGTTCCATATTGAGATAATTGTTAAGCGTTCTGTTTATTCCGCTGGATAATATAATTGAGTCATTCTATTTAATGTGTGACCCATCACAAAAGGTGTAAGTAATGTCTAGAGCCCATATGTATGCAAAATAAAATACTAATATGCATGTGAATATGTATGAAAAATTATAAAAATATGCACAGATTCTTTACTCCCTTTTATTCGTATATGTAAAGACAAACAAAAATCAAGGAAGTCATAGATGGGGAGGGGCAATCTTACCATAATCATGGTTGTTGCAGTAGATAAGCAAAGTTGCTCTAAGGTTTTCTGTGTGAAGCTCCTACGTCTGTCAGTGAAGGAGATTTTATATATTCTACATCGGATTGTTATTGGTGCATGTGAAAAACACCACAGTTCTTCTTCAGTGCATTCCTCTTCTGTTACAGCGTTTTTACCAGCACCAGACAATACTTTGTTGATTTCACAGACTGCTTTGTAACCAGGATTTTTATGAATACCTAACTATGTTTATCGAACGCAATTTTAGGACACCATGCGTTTCTGCACACAGTATATTTGAAATTTCATCTAGATGTCAGAGAAAGTGAATAATTTAAAGAATTAATTCTGGTCTCCAACTGTGTTATAACTTCAGGCAATTTCGAGAACAGGCTATAAATGGCAATGCGATTTTCGGAAAAACATTCCTGTCCTATAGCAATTAAGGAACTCCGCATTTAAGGAATTTATTACTGTCTTCATTTTATTTAAATGAGTCGCATAATATTACACAACCTTTAACCACACACGCCAAGAAGTTAAATCTGGCTCAGGAGGTAAGAGTACATCTGGAAATGAAATGTTTGAACCCTTTATGGCAACTCCACAAACATTTTCTTTATATTTGGCTCTAATAATTTCAGTGAAACGATGTAAATCGTGAGCAAGACAAGTCAGATGAATTAATTTGGATGAATAACTTTTAATCCAGTTTCCGCTTTTACCATATGGAGCACCATCAATCAGAAATAAAAATACGTTGTCATTACTCCACCTGGCCACAAGAAAACTAAGAAGTTATTGAAGAACTTTGAAACCATGCTGTGATTTACCCTGAGAGGTACTTGAAATTACAAGAGGACTGATTGGCTACCCGCTTTCATTGAACCCACTATAGCACTAGAAACACAGTGTGACGTTTCATCTATTGAAACCCAGATTTTATCATATTCCAATGTGTTCGTCTTCTAGACATTACATCCTGAAGACACTGTGGTACATAGTTTTTGCGTAATGCGATAGAATCGTCCAGCAGCCTTTTGTTTGTATGCCTTTTACTCTTAAGCTGAACATTATTATTGCTTCTACAATGGCATTCACTAAAGCTAAACGCATATCTTCAGAAAGATCACTGGAATGTGATTGTTCACTTAGTTGGCTTTTAATTATTTGTTGACTTAAAGTAGACTTGTTTTTAACGCGGTCTGAGTGATGTGCTCTATTTATGTGTTGTACAACTTAACAACTTTTTATCTGCAGAAACACTCTTAACATACTTTGCACAACCGTATCTTGCCCGCCTCGGTAGCGTAGATGGCAGAGTGTCTGCCTCACGAGTTCCTATCTCGGTTAGGGTGAGTTACCTGGATAAGGTAACTAATAAGGAGGGACAGTTGCCTACATCTAATAGTCCTAAGGACACAATTCATCTATAGGATGAGATGATAAAGTACGCGATTCCTCGGAACCCTTTTAAAACATTAAAAAAGTATCTGGTGTGCTGTCTTAATTTTTTCTCTATCCACTCTTCAATAATCTACAGCTTATTACTCTCGTTACTGGTTATCTACTTTCTCGTTTTGTATTTAAATACTTCATTTTTAGAATAAATAAGTACAGCGATAATCAGATTTTTACGAAGCACATCGCTTTGTGATGGCTTAGCAAGAAAGAAACCAATGGCGACTTCCCACTTGTGAAAAGTGTAAGAATTTCAACATTGAAATAAATAACAAACAAAAATATCTCGAAAACGGTTAATCCACAAAAAAGTGGCGTAGCAAGTTTTAGATATTAAGCTTTATTCATATCTCTAATACCAATTATACAAACATTCAGAATGAGAGAACTTAAAACAGATCATTACCAGAAAATTTAAGGTACGCATTTCATTTGCCATCCAAATATGTTAAACATATGGGCTTTTATTCAAAACAATCGTTTTTATGCAATTAAAAACCCAGATTATTTCCACGTAATGAGTAGTCTGAGGTGGGGAGATTTACTTGAAAATATTCGCGTCGCTGCTTGGCAGTTGTTGGACTCAAAGCACCAAATTTGGAATTTAACACATTTTTCGTTTTTTGATATGTCGTCCGACATACATGCACAGGAAAAGCTTTTCTAATTTTTGTTTTTCATTCACGGAGTCTAAAATTGCATATTTTCAGTAAACTCACACTATCAAAATTCTGGATGGAATGTAATAGATACTTTGTCTACATGCTAAAGGCAAGTGGTAGAAAAGTAATAAACCTACCTACTGTAATTAGAATAAGAAAACTGTCCGGGATACTTTCTAAAGTTGATTCTGGGAAATGAAATTTAATGTTGGAAAGGGCGACCGTGCTAAAAGTGTTTTATGATCGCCTTCCTTCATTCTTAATGGCCTTGTAGCTACTGAATGAAACACATTTCACAGACCATTTAGAAATTACAGCGCTATTTCTTGACTATCCTGTGACCGTCATACCGTTGGAGTTTCCTTTTCCAATAAAATCGTTTCTATCACAAAAACTGTTTATTCGTACATCTAGGATAATGTCGCCAGAATCAACTAGATTGGTTCTTTTGCTAACCAAAAAGTACATTTCATGATTATTTCAAGGATTTTCAATTTACAGCTCATGACGTATTTTATCTTCTAAAAAAGCGTGCAAACAGAAACCGCAACAAAAGAAGCAAAAAGAAGTAAATGACGCAGATTCAGCGAGAGAAAGGAAGAAAAAGGCAATGTTGTAAAGCATTCCTAACAAATCTCACACCTCAAACAGAAATTCTCTCTTCAGGCATGGAAGGCAGTGCCGCTCAGAAAGGAATATTATCACGGGAAAACCATATAAATCATAAGTCGGGGGAAGCTGAAGGGAAAACCAGGAGCATGACAGATTATTAAAACTGGTAAAATACTGCCAAAAAGGGCCAACAAAGAGAAATGAACTGTCTTGGCTCTGCTGTAACAGTGCTATAATATGAGGCAATGTTTTAAAGGCTATGTCTGAATTTATACATACTTGATAAGCTTCCCACTAGATACCACAACGGAAAAACTAAGTTACTTCCAGCCAGTTTTTTTTAATATTCCTGCCTCTCACTATGCAGTCCTAGAAACAATTTCTACTGGATCAAACTCCTAAAACTGTTCCCTCTCCCATTTCAGGGTTTTTATTTAGCCTTAGGGCTAATATCAATGTCCTTCACATGCTATGTCACCGAATTCAATTCATTAATGTATTCACTGAAAGATATTACTCCTAAAGATCAAGAGGGAATACTGGTTACAAGTTTAGAATCCATTTTGGAATATCCTAACTGGACATAAATAAGGTGAAGCAGTACAACACAATTCTATTATTGAGATAGCAATTCAACTCTTAGTAGATTTAATAACAAATGTTGAATACATTATGTCACTCCCAGCCAGTTTGATACGCAATCCCAGGTGGTTTGAAGCTTTGTTTTGCCGACACATCTGTAGTACTGTGCGTGTTTTATAATTATAAACTACAGGTGCCGTATAGAAAACTGATATGTTGCACTCAGATGTTTTTTTTTTTCTACTGCTGTACACACGACTGTTAAAAAACGCTTATTCGTCTGTCTACTTCATGTTATAATCAAGATAAACATTATCTTACTTCTAATCTTATTGTAACCGCAGGGAGCACGACAATACAGCAATTAGGCTTTTGGTCGCTATGTGATGCCTACGAAATTCCATTCCATTTGCCTGGCTAAGACATAAAAAATCAACGACATCTCATTTAAGAATGTATAAGTTTGGCAAAATTCAAGCAAACAACAAGAAATGTCTCCGAAGTGGTACACTGCAAAATGCATTTGACTTAAGTTGCATGTTTCAACGAGTTTAAAATGTTTTGCATAGTAAAATATTGCGTGAGATCTATCTCACGATATACCAGTCATGCAAGTCAGCTAGACTGAAAACTTATGAGGATACACACACAAAAAATTCAAAATATATGTTTCATAAAAACGTTTTATGTATATGGCATTTAAACTAAAACCGTTAGTTGTAGCATTTTACTGTACCTTTGTTAGTTGCCTGTTCATGAAACACAATAACACAATAATAAATGTTCTAGGAAAATCGCTGATGTATGCCACTTCGGCTCGAGAAACGTCGATTCAGGTAACTCGAATACACTCAGGTAATTCGAAGCTGGAACAATACAGCTCGAGAAGCTCCTGGAGCAATTCTATCTTTACCCGGGGATATATAAGGGCGCACTAAACCGAGACGTCAGAAGACAACGCTTTAGGCGACATGGGGTCCCCCGGAAGGTTTGCGGACACCGAGGTAACACCAAAGCAAATTCAAACAGAACCTAAAGCTGGGCTGCGCGCTTAGAACTGGCTGACCTCTAAATTACATCTCCCATCGATTAAAATTGAATATACCTACATAAAGCGACAAAAAGCACAATACAATTTTCTATTCCAAAATTGTCATTAAACCCTAGTCAACAAAACAATAAATTACTCATAAATAAAATAACTACTATGAAACAATACTGGTTCTCTGACAACAGACGATGCCTTTCGTCAAGCAAGAATTCGTTCTCTATGCCACTGTTCTCAAACGATGTTTCGCGAAACATCTAAGGTTCTGTGAGAGGTAGGTATGTATTGTCTGGCCACCAGAAGAAAACGACCGGAGACTGAGGTAGAATAGAGGAACTAAACTGATAATCTGCTCACCTACCCCACTTCCTTACTATGAAATGTGTGTAGTACCTGGCAAAGGATGGACCGTAACGGAAATAATGTAAAACAATGGAGTTGTATGCGAGCCTGTCGCACGTACGAGTACATTGTTCAGATGCAATAACAGTAACGTGTCATACATCGACAGGCGCGAGAAATCATATATAGCGTGTTTGAATATTGTGACAACGAGAAACAAGAGGGAATCAAAATCCCTTTGTGGCAGGCGGCAAATCGGCCAGCTGTGATAGTAAATTACATGTGCGTATAGTAATTAATTGCCTAAACTTTCATATCAGACACACAGCTCCCAAGTGCTCTATTTGTGTTTTGTCACCTACTGTAGGGCAAGATAGAGTAGCCGTAGTTCCACAAAGTCCCTGCATTTATAGAAGCTAAGCTAAGAAGCGAGTCCCATCCAGCTCTGTGGGACTGGTATCAGGTGTGACGTTGGTGCGCTATTCAAAGGGGATTGGGGAAGCTCTGTGATGTCATCCAAATCGTCTGCTTCACTCGCGTAAGAAACAATAACCTCACGGGATAATTTCTGTTTATGCAAGCATTGCCTCATGTCACTAGCTTATCCCCTTAATCGTCTACCCCGCATCCCGCTACAATATAGAGTTTTACTTGTTTGTAACGAATACACCGACTTTAGCGCATACAGGGATCGCCGCCATTGCCAGGAACTTTATGGGAAGTACGGCTACTCTATTAGTAGTTTGCTCTTTTAGTAAACAAGATAGCAAGCGAATGCAGCGCTGTCAGTGAAGGTCAATACGACACTACGTTTTGGCGTGTTGTATGCGTGTAGATGTGTTAATCACTCTTGCTGCCAGATCAAGTGCTTGTATATAATTGCTGTGATAGGTATTAGCATATATCTAACAATGCTATGTATAGCACATGATACGAAAGTGGGTCAAAAAGCAATACCTCCTATTTTTTCCCTTATATAAGTTATGTAAAAACTTTGAATTTGGCGCAATTCCTCAAACCTTCTTCTCCAATCCCTTACAGTAGTAACTTCCTAAGTCAACAGGTGGCAGCACTGCATCCTCTTGCAAAATGGCTGACATCGACAATCGTATTAGACAGCGTTCTGTGATTGAATTTGTGACTTCGGAAGGTGAAATGCCAATTTGTATTCACGAAAGGCTAAAAAATGTGTATGGTGATGCAACGGTGGATGTCAGCACTGTTAGACGATGGGTTCGTCGCTGTAACGAAGCTGACGGGCAAATACCATTGGCAGATGAAAAGCGAAGCGGCAGGCCGGTGACTGCACTGACTCCATGCAACATTCAGCGGGTCGATGACATTCGTGGTGATCGCCGGGTAACAACAGGTGAATTGTGTCGCATTACCTCCCTCAGTAAAGGCATTGTGCTGACGATCATTCAACAACTGGGTTACTCAAAAGTTTGTTCACGTTGGGTACCAAGAATGTTAACCACCCAAAACAAAGAAACGAGGAAAACAATAGCCTCCGAACACTTGCAGCGCTTCAATTTGGAGGGAGAGGAGTTTCTGGAAAAAATTGTTACTGGAGACGAAACGTGGGTTCGTTTTTCTGAACCTGAATCCCAGAGGCAGTCAATAAAATGGCATCACACGTCACCGAAGAAAAAAAAATCAAAACTCAGCGATCGGCAGGGAAAGTTATGGCGACAGTATTTTGGGATGCAGAGGGTGTACTTATGATTGATTTTTTGGAGCAGGGATGCACATATAAATTCTTTCCAATACGTCATAATTCTCAAAAAGCTGAAAGCACGTCTTCACCGAGTTCGCCCAACAAAAACTATGGCGGATGTTCTTCTTTTGCATGACAATGCAAGACCACACACCAGCCGTTACATCACTGCAGAAATTGCGAAATTGGGATGGCAAGTCTTACCTTACTCCCTATACAGACCTGACCTGGCACCATCAGACTTCCATCTGTTCGGACCACTAAAGGAAGTTCATCGTGGAATTCATTTTGAAGATGAGGAGGCTGTGAAAACGTCCGCGCGTAAATGGCTTAGGAAGCAAGACCATGTGTTTTACCACACTGCAATACATGCCGCAGTTAAAAGGTAGACCAAAACTGTGGAAAAGGACGGAGATTATGTTGAATAGTGACAAATTAATCGCCAATGTTGTAGTTTTCAAGCTATGTAAATTGGATTCAATTTTCTTGGCAAATAATAGAGAAAAAATAGGAGGGATTACTTTTTTACCCATCCTCATACTAACACAGGTAAACACGATGAGGACGATAGAAAATGTTTACGTACCACATTCCTTCTTCCGGTGGCCAGACAATAAGTGCTTTTCAGTGATCTTGGTTACACAGCTGGAATTGCTTCGGGTTTATGAGCCTGCCAGCTTCGAATTACTAATGAAAGGAAAGCTGGCCTCTAGAAGGTTATAAGTAATAGCAAGTTTCATTAAGCAAACAACTTAAGTTTGTTAATCAAGTGTATTTTAAAATTATCAGATTTGTGTTAAGCTGCCGTAAAGAAAGTTACGAAGTTTGTTAGTATGAATAGTCCATACAAATTCCCTTAAACGTAAACTATTCCATGGCCCAATTAAGTCGGACAGGCAGAAGCTTGTTGGTACTCAGGCAAATAATAGTAGAACTGCTGTAATTGCGCATTATAAGCGTAAGTTAGGGGAAGCGCAAAGGAAAAAGATCCCCCAAGAATCGAAGGAATTCACATGGAAATTAATCATCTCCTCAAAACAGAGTCGGCACACAAATACAGCTAAGATACGTTTGGAAGCGAAGAGTTCAAATATACTCCGTTGCTCCATATTAAAATAAAATTATTGGATAGTTCAGTTCACAAATACTGAGTGCAGGAAAATCCAAAACTATATCTTACAGCGTAACCAACCTAAACGAATGCCTCTGTATCTCATTCCTCTTCATTACACTATCATTATTTAACATCATCATTCAACATTTAAATAAAGCTCAGATGAACTCAAGAGTCCAAAGAGTTTCGAGTTACTCGACATTCAGCTTTCAGCATGAAAACTCCGAGAAATAACCTTAACCAGATAAATCACCCTGGCCAGATTCGAACTTAGCACCTCTTGAATGCAAGGCAGATACGCCATCTCCACACCACAGATGCGGGCATTACAGACGTTGCGAATCTGTGGTTCCAAACTCTGACAGTCATGGAAGATTACAGCTTTAAGGGAAATAAATAAATCGAAACAAAAACATAAAGATCGAATTTTGATCAACCTTCCAAAATGTATAGCAATCCGACTGCTGAAAGATGCTAAAATAACTTCCTAGAACGGATGGAAGAAAAGTTGGCTGTAGATTATCGTACAAAAAAAGATCAAAATAATCTTCATCATTGTTGGTAATCCAAATTCATTCTGAACAAGTTAATACAAAGTCCAAAGTATATATGTAACATTAGGTCAGCCTGGTTAATATCGTGCTCACAGTTTAGATGCATTTATGCGAACGCTTCCAATTATACTAGCTAACACATAATGGTACGTCAGTGGCGCTGAATCCAAGAAAACCAATTTAACCAAGATACGGTCCAACTTCCAAGGCACCAAAATTGCTTTTCCTTTCTTTCTTCTCCCTCTCTATCTTATCAATCTCCACATTGCAGGCTACATCGGCGTTAGGACATGAGTACCCTAGATCCCATGTGATGAGTGAACCATCATTATAGACAAGTTGTTAGCAGGCCAAATCTCTGAGTGAATGTAGACACTAAATGATCTCCACGCCGTAAGAGTTATTGAATAATACCGCTACCAAACGGACGCATTAGTACCGTATGATGCAAACTGTAACTTCTCTCTCTCTAATTACACACATTCAAGTGAATAAGTGAATGATTGAATATCAAAGTCCAAAAATAGTGTTAGTACACAATTCTAGATATTTAATGTCTTTAGTCATATATCTGTTAATTTCACACACACGCAGAATAAAACTGCTAAAACTCCGAATTAATCCCAGATTTGTAGAGAGTTATTTTGGAAATATCCCGCTACATTTATTTAAACGATTAAAGCAGCAACTTTCTACACTCCTGTTTTAATAAGAATCATAAACGTACTCCGTAATGAGAGATTTGGAGATGTGTAGGAAGCTCAGAGAATATTATACACTACCTACATATTGGACAAGATTAATATTCTGCCTCGAATCTGGTACCTTTTAGAGCGGGTTTCATGGACAGCTCGATTTTATTACAGTGTATGAAAACACATTCTCATACGCTTTACTGGACACATATGCGGAATGTACTGCAGCATTTCTAATGATTTATCAGGAGAAACATTTGCATTTACCGCGTTACGTAGGATGTGTTCAAATAATCTCAGTTACCTAGATTTATGTATATGTTGCAAATAACACGGCGCAGCATTAGTACGTTATAACTGTTTAATTTGTCAGTTCTTGTTTGCATTTTCCTGGCTGCTCATCTCTGGACATATTACTGCAGAGGACTAAAATAGGCGAACGGTGCGGATCTTTGTGCAGTTGGTATGTGTAATATCAGCAAGGGTTCTCTGAGCTAGTCTAACGGCACGATTATTTATAATCTCCAAGAGTTAAGTGTATACAATAAATTATTTTAAGAGAAAAAATACTGGGAAAGCACCTGTCAGACTCGCAAGTAGCTTCATTTTATTTGCACGTTTTTCATAGTGATATAATTAGGAATTAACTAAATATTGCATGGAGCAGTCCTTCATACGCCCTCTTGTCGTAAAAGCTAGTTATGTGTCTACGTATAAATCCAACGAAGGATTACACAACCCCCCCCCCCCCCCCCATAAAACGTTTTTTTTTTTTTTCATAACTCAGGATAGATTTTTAAATGCTAAAAGCAAGGCACTGAATGTGCGAAGTGAGTAAGGCACAATCATAGCGTCATGTAATTAATTCAATAGTAACAACTGTGTATGGACAACCTACACCAATCTAAACAGCAATTTTACTGATAGCTGTGCGACCGTTTTGCTTAATGGGATAATATGTGTAGCACTTCTTGTGTGCAGCATTCTTTGTGCCAAGTTCTTTCAATCTCAGCCATTCACAACGTGTGGCTTTCCTTCTTGCCAGTCTTAATGAACTTACAAAAGACTACTGAGTATATAAAAGTGAAAACATCAGTAAACTTAAGGTTGCATTTTTCAAGTTAACAGCTACAGCACTTCTCCACCAATTTAACTTCTTATAACTGTATAAAATTACTTAACATGTGAATAAATTACATAATTTAATCCAACTGATAGATTTCTCTTGCTTTGAAACATGAGAAACAGCGACAGTTCCAATTGCAGTATTTTTATTTATCAATATACATTTCAGTTGTCTTATAACTGTATAACTGAGTTTCTGGAACATATGCAACATATGCAACAGTTAGGTTGCATTATTTCTAGCTCTGCTTTGATAAATTTTGGTCATCATCAACAAAATGGAAATGCTAAACTATTTGTCTCAGATTTTAGAATATCAGAGACAAAAATCTTGCTGAGACTTGTCTTCCATATTTGCAAAGAAGCTACAGGTGATCAAAAATGTGAGACAGATAAGCGCTGGCGAGAACCTTATCTATCAACACGAACTTTGGAAAATATTCACCTTGACGTTTGGAAACTTGAGAATGCACATGATTTACAAGAAACAACTAAACGTTTTTGTAGTTCACTGTTTACTACCAAATAACAAAGCGGAAGATAATCCTCCTGACATCCACGCTTGCGGGCGAAAAAGGTCGTCTAAGTTCTCATATGAGAAATGTTACAAATGTAATCCAAGTACATAAATCTATAATAAGCTCACTCCAATGCAAACCTCAGTAACTGCAACTCACTCAATGGAGTATTGCGAAGATGCCGATCGCAGTGACAAACTTATACACCATAGGACGATGCTGGGACCAACGTAACATGTGTAAAGCATTACATTTTGCAATCAGCCGTAAACTCTAAAAACAGACAGCGTTCCTTTAAATTACATTGTGCGAAGCTATTCTCTTACAACCTGGAGTGTGATCTACTATTTGTAATATGCTTGTCCTCAATGTCTGAGAGTTGGTTAGGATTGTATAACAGTCTTCCCACAAAATACCTTCATAAAGCCGAATGAGTGCAGTACTCTATGTACCATTTTATATTTCCATGTGTTGAATCTTTAGTGTGATTATTTACGATCTTGAAATGTATTACTTCATAGTAGTGCAGGTCCAGGTCTTCTTTTATAAGCTAGTAACTAATGGCCGGAGGAGCATGCGTTCTTCCATAAGTATACTGCACATGGACTGTATTGTTACCGCTCTTACGTGTAAACAATTGTAGGTAGGCATGGCGTGATCATGACAACCGCCTCACTGCGAGAGGAAACAAAACAGTCGCGTTGAACTTGAGTCTACATACACTTGCAAAGCAATGCTTCACTAGATCGCAGAGTACTATGTTACGTTATTCTGACGTTTGCACATTTGACGGCCGTGCTGTATATCTGACGCCATTCATTCTCTGTGTCCCGCTAACTTGTATAGCATGCGAGCGCATATCCCTTCGGCCTTTAGTAATAACGTAATCTTGGCACTAACTCTACGTCCTTTCCCCTTCACTCAGTTAACCAAACATTAGACAGCCTTGTTTCAGCCCCATGAACGCATCATCGTAAGGTGAACAGTAGGTAGAGGCAAATCCATCCTCCCCTATTTCTATAAGTTGCTCATTACTGCGCCTTATCTTACATCACCATTTACTGTGTTTTCTCACAAATAGAAATCAAATTTCAAAGAGAAGCAAGCTAGACGAAAGTGTTTCTCACACATAGCCGTTACATTTATGCTTTCATATCTTGATCACCAATTTTCCTCATTTACCCTTATATCCTACACGTAGCCAAAGCAATAACTCATCGTTTATGGTTCTTTTAAATGCTCTGCCATGCCCAAGATAAGAGATATTTCAAAGCTCCGCTCCAAATAATGTCAGGAGCCTCACAAGTGTTTGCACACAAACACATTATTTTTCGTGTGTTGTGTCTCTTAATCGCTTTTAGTTTTTTCTCCCTCGTCCACAATTCCATATTTTCGTGCATTAGAAGGGCTCAGGATCCATATCTGCGAAATGAATGCACAACAGGAAATTGATTAGCATCTTAGAAGAACCTACAATCCTCCAGATGTAACTGTGGCACTTCCCATTTTGTCTTTCCTTGCAACAATTTATGCTGTGTTAACAGCAACAATATCAAATGGATATCGGTACAAGAATATACTTTCTATTGCATATAACACCTATGCAATGGACGCTGATGATACATGCAATGAATATTTATACATTGATAAAATGACATTTGGGAAGGAAGCGTTCTAGGCCTATTAGGTTACGGCCCTGGCATTTGTTAATTTGAGGACTAAGGAAATCCTGGTAAAACCTCAGTCAGGGAGGACAATTCTGGTGGTAGGCATGTTAACCGTGGTTCTCCAAATGAGAGCCTCACATTTGTAGCCATCTCACTCGGTAGTGTACAATGACTTCAAATAATATGATTATCTTTTCCTGCACTTATAACGTCCGTTGCCAAGCGTAATGATCCTTGCATTATTATCCTCAGAGAATTTGGATTATCATCTGCAAGGAGATATGACTGAGAATTCCTGTGTGAAAATCAAAAAATGGATCGATTGTACAGGAAAATTCCATATTCTTGCTCGTCAACCAGTGATGTTTACACAAAGGAAACAATACAATAAGCTTACAAGGAAAATGCCTTATTACAGAAGAGAATGAGGTAATATCAGTTGATTGCTGGTGCTTCTGAGAAAAGCAATATGCAGTTTACGCTGATCTGAACAATACATTCGGCAGCGCCATACTGAGAGTAAAAGTATTCCTGAGGGAACGAAGACATTTTAAAAAAATGTATGATCATTTATCCAGCATGATTTATAGAATTTATGACGCTAGTTTTTATAGTTTCAATTTAATCTATGTACACATGTTTGCTTTTGAGTTCCTTTACTGTTTCAGGCTTTAACCATTTCAGTGCTTACGACCTAGTTATCCGCCGGAGCGTCGACGTCTTTCATGATCGTAATTTTTTGTGAGAGGGGGTGTTTCACTTTGGTTTCTTCCTCCGTGACATCAGTGTGCACTAGAAGGTACTAATCTATTTCCAACGGTTTTTTCCTGAATAGAGATACGACTTTTAGCTGCGTTATTTATTAAATAAATGTTCTTGTTTATACGCATATGTCCTGTCTCAGAAGTAATGGAGATTAAATGCTAGTTCATTGGCTTGGTTGTGTATAGGAAGAGGATTGAAATTAACTGTAAAGCTATCCATATTCTGTTTCTTCCACCCCTCATTAACAGAGAAGCACCACATCATTTTAGATGTTTATCAGCACAATAAAGGGAAGAAGAACCAAGTATGCAGTAAAATCTAAAAACCTCAACGAGCGAACACGAACGTTGTGGCCGATTCAGCACGGTATGTGCAATACATACCATAAAACGATTATGTGTAATTTTCGGAAAAAGTTACTCAAGATATAAGAACGGATGCTTAAGCCCTTATATGGCAATGGACATTGATGAACGACAATGAACATTTGGGAAATTATTAATGTCACAAACTTATTTAAGAAATGTACTATAGATGCACATTTATCATTCAGTGTTGTCCTCAATTTTCGTCGTTCCGTTTATAAAGGCCAAAAAGAATGATCACAATACAAGGCATATATTGAAAATATAAGATGCACGTTTTATTTATTATCCTAGTATATTAAAATAGTTTAATAAATCCTTACAGGCATCCTGAGAAGATTACAACAAAGGCAATATTTCTACGTAAAGACCGCTTGGGATGAAAATCTTTCACTTGCAGCCGTGAAAAGCACCCGCTTAAACCTAAAGTTCTGCACAAAAACATTTTCTCTTCTTTTCTCGATTTTTTCTTTCCATTTAACTATGGTCATATGGGCGGCCGTTCTCCTTTGAAACATCGCAGGTGTTAAATCGTATTATATAGGTTTTATTCATTAGATCACACACAAATTCGCACTCTCACTCATACTTCCAGACTCAGGAGAAGATGAGGAATTATCTTGATGGGAGAACAATCCCAACCCCCACCACCGGGAATCGAATCCGAGACCCCTAGGACGGTAGGCAGGTGCCCTACCGATTGAGCTACGGGGCCAGCCTTTTTGTTTATTCCTGTTCTAGAAAAAAATAGAAGAACGCTTTTAGATAATTAACAACTTGCGGAGGCACGGGTTTGGGTTCAAACTACAAATGAGAACTTTTCTTACATTAGAGTTATTTGTCACCCCTTTAAATTTTGGAACGTGCGCGGTTAATACTAATACTAATACCTCAATACTAAAAAAAATCTTAGAAATAGAAAGTTTTACCAAAAACGCAAATGTGTAACCATTTTCAGCAACTTTTGTACAGTTAATGGATTAAATCATCCGTTTGGTGAAAATCTGGGGGGAAATGGACACTAAGGTCGCACTTTTAAAAAATCAAATGCTATAGTAATTGCAAAATTATTTTTTTCAGGTTTAGTAATGTGGGAATATACCTTAATGAATCAAAATATTTTTTTCCTTTTAAACTTGGTTACTGGGCACTGTTATTGCATATCTTTTTTTAAAAAAATTCATAAAGTTATAAATTTTCTAGCTGTCAATGATGTTCAACTACTAACTTGTAAGGCACACATGGGTGTAGCAGTAGAAATGTACAATGAAAAGTTTTCAAAATATTTTATTTCGAACTACGATCGTAACAAAATATCAGCTGAGTGACATGAAAACGAAAAGGATACGCTATTTTTAAACTGTCAAAGTATAGCATTTGTTACAGGATAAAAAACCATTTTTGAAACTGAAAAACTTGACATTATAAGATAGTAAAAGAATATTTAAAGTCAATTTGTGCTTATATCAGGAAAAATAATATTAAATTTCTCTAAATTGGACTGGAAACTTCAGAAAAAGCATCAATTTTAAATGCTGCATTATCTTAAAGGCATGGCAATCAAAAGCAGCTATGAAAGTGAGCAAAGTTATGTCAAAAGAAGTGAGAGTAGTCGTAGACTCGGTGAGGTTTTCTGCCCCTACATTTTGGTGTATTATAGAATAAATGTCCTTTAAACAATTCCTAAAAAGGGATTCAATAATAAACGTCGCAGGAGGGCACGGCTCACGTTAATGCCACCAGTAGCCCTCCATTCAGCATGGGGATTATTTTATAATCTAACAAGGAGAGCAACGGTGGACATAGGCCCAAACCACTAACATTTTCTGGCCCTGCTTAACTTCATAATGGCAACCGCAAAACCGTTCCTAAAAGCAGTGAAAACCTTACCAAATAATTTCGTTTTAAATTACAACTCCCCTTTGTATTATAACGGAAGTACTTTTTTCGGTTTCTATGGATAACATGGTAACGTCATTTAAAGCTATTCTGTCCGTTTCTCTCCACGTCAGAACTGTTTGAACTCAATGGGGTGTTTGTTCTTTTCTCTAATGACCTCCTAAAATCAGTTAACAGTATGATAAAAATGATCTTACAAAAGCCATCTGACCTATTTTAGAGGAACCGGAATGATAGTTGCTGCTATAGTATTCTCTGTTAACTAACATTTCATTTGAAAAGGGAAATAAATTTGGAGTGATGCAGAAAGCATCTTGTTGACCAAGGAATCACTGAGAAAATAATAGATGTTTGACTGTAGCTGTGGCAATACTCAGCTAATCCAATGTCTGATATACATTTTTAACTAACTCTTGACTTCCGGGATTGATTCTGTAATATCTTACGAGCTCAGCGAGAGTTTATGATACTAAAATCCACATGTCGTAAAGGGGCTTTGGTTCCTAGAACGCAGCTCTTAACTTTCCCTTGAATGGAAGAGTATTCCTAACGTATCGTCTGTTCCGAGTACTGAGCGTTCTTCTTTGAATGACTATCCTATATGTATCGTACTTAAAAACTAGGTTTCCTTTGAAGAATTTTAATTTAACAATCTGTATTTATTTCTTCTCTTTCTGCCTAGAACAGCTGCGATATATCAAACACCATATGACAAGGAATGGAGACTGAAAAGCAACCTCTGGAAGAAGAGGAGAAATACAAAACAAAATATTAGAGAACTTCATGTTCTATAACGCGTCATAAAGTTCTTCCCATGAAAACTCTTGAATTACAAATGCACAATCTACATAACGCTGAACAGAAAAATCATGTTAATATACATAAATGGAATTTAAGTATATATTAGTATTTACAATAAACATGTCTTAATCCCGGATAGCTACACCTCCGAAGTTAACGTATTTAGAAAAGTCCAAATTAAATTAAATAAAAAGCATAACCTCATAAAATAAATTTATTGGTAATGTGTAAGCAAATGATAATTACAAATTCCGAGATTACATGAATAATATTAATTTATCCTAAACAAAATTATCCAAAAACTATAATTTTATCTTTAATAACTAATAAATTTATAGATCGACATGTTATAGATGGTCAATATCTTGAAATTCTTTGAACAGTATTACCTGCAAATGTGAACCTTGTTTGGTTAAACGAAATCAGGTCGCGTGTTCTGCCATACATTTTCTTTCACAACAAATTTGCGAGGCAAAATTTCCACTGTCTATCTCAGAAATTGATTTGTACTTTACGTTTCACTGATACAGTTCCTCTTATACATTATATTTGATGCTGACTAACCAAACCTACGAAGGACTTAAATTTACAACATTCATGGCGGTCTAACGCTGTAAAACGAGTTGAAATATTTGCACATTTGATGCTCAACTGGATGTGAAATCATAAAATCCGATTTTCAATTCTTCGAAGCCAGCAGAAGGAAAATGTAACTTAAATAAAAGAATGAGTAAAAAGGAGACATAAAAGTAAGCATTCAGAGCTTAGCAGACGGGCCCTTTTGGAAGGGAGAAGAAAAAAAAAAGGATCTAGCGAAGTTATAGTTGTTACTGAGAGTAACAAATCCCGGCTATGGCATTGAATTTTTCAGTCTGACTCTACGTTTCCACAATTTAGCCTACACACGGCCAGTGTGAAAGAACAATTAATTCCCATTGAACGCATTAATGTTTGTCAAATAATTATGATAAATTACTTGGGACGTTTGGATTTTTATTTCTTCATAAAACAATACACTTGTGTTTCACAACATCAATATACCATTCTAGCTCAGAGTATAGTAAGATACCGACTATTCCATCTCTTGATAATAGTTCTTAGTTACCAATTCTCTTTTAACACACAAAACATCAGTGTCATTTTTAAGCAGCTAAAAGACAAGTTCACGAGCTAATAATACAGTGTGTTACTGCAACTTTTACAGGTTTCTTCAGATGACCGAGACACCCTGCTAAATGAGCCTCTGAGATTTTACGCAAAAATACCTTAACATAAAAATAATTTATTTGTGATATGCGACCTTCATATTGACACCAAAAGGAACCAGGAGTGTCTGGCAAAACTGCAACCTGCGACTCTATTCTTTGTTGTCTTCAGATGATCAACAATATGAGGCCGGTGACATAACCACATAACACATATATCCTGCGAGTTATCATGCAATTAGGGAACTTATTCCTCCTCGTTCTTTCTATAACATACCAGAAACTGCATCCTTTGCTCCAGTTCAGAAGCTCACCGATGTTTTCACCGTATCAAAAGGCATTTTTAGGAAATAATTAAGTTTTTTTTTTTAACAAATTGGATATATTATAGCCTAATTGGTGGTTAAGAAGGTATCTCTAAGTATCGTTATAGATACAGATACCCAAAAAGTATTCATCTAATCGTAGCACATAGAATATAACAAGCACATTCAGAAAAATATAGATAAGAAACGAACAACAAATATTTCCTTACATCGTCTAGATTTAAAAATAAAGCACAATATGTGTTCATATATTGCTTAGTTAGTGAACAGCTCTACGTTATTTAAAATTATGTCCCATTGGATGTCAAACAAGTATTCGTCTAGTAAACAAGATCCCAGTGCCTCGCTGACACACACCCATAACCTTTTCTTATGCAGTTGTGTTTCATCCACTGTCGCTGACAGTTCTATGTCTGGTTTCAAAGCCGTTGACTGCTATTTAAGTAATATTGATTGAAAACGCCGCGAAACTACAAAAGAAGAGAGAGAAATTTGCACCAGGTTATTTACAAAAGAAAAATCTTTTCAAGAAATTGGAGAAACCATTGCAAGACCTACCAGTATAGTGAAGACTATTGTATACAGGTTTTATCAGAACAAAACTTCCGAAAATCAATCAAGAAGCGGTCGTCCTGCAGTTCTATCCGAAATGGAAAAAGGACAGTTACTTAGAGAAGTCAAGAAAAATCCTAAACTAAGTGCTCCAAAACTTGCTATTGCAGTTCAAACACACACAGGAAAGTCCATTTCAGCACAAACTATAAGAAGTGTGCTTTATGAAGTTGAGAATAAAGGCCAAACAGGCCATAGAAAACCACAGATCAGTAAAATCAACAGAAAGAATCGAGTTACTTTTGCAAAAGAACATAAATACGATGGGTTTGATTTCTGGAAGAAGATTGCATTTACTGAGGAGAATCAATTTGAGCTCTTTAAGTCAAAAGGGCGAGTAACAGTGTGGAGAAAAAAGAATTGTGAGCTTGAGGAGAAACTATATAACAGCTTCAGTTAAACTTGGATACGGTTCAGCACTTGTCTGGGGCTGCAGGAGTGTAAGTGGTGTGAGGGATTTGTGTTTTATTGATGGAATTATGAACCATAAGGTTTATATAAACATCCTAAAGACACATCTGTCCAGAAGTGTGGATAATATTGGTCTTTCTGGAGATTCCTATATTTTCACACAAGATAATGATCCAAAACACACAGCTCTAGATGCAAGGCTATGGTTGTTGTATAATACTCCACGATGGATGCCGACACCATCGCAATACCCAGACATGAATTCAATAGAAAATTTGTGGAGTATACTGGACAAAAATATTAGGAATCATCAGATATCCAATATAAAGGATCTAAAGAACGTTCTACTAGAAGAATGGCGTAAAATTACAGTGGAAATAACACAATTTTTGGTGAAATCCATGCCAAGGAGAATGCAAGAGACTATAAAGAGGAATGGAGGGCCTACCAAGTACTAACCGTAACATTCTACACCATTTTCAGTATGCAGACGAATACTTATTTTGCATCCTATATTGCATATCTTTACTTATTAATGTTTAACTATGTTTATGTGAATAGGTAGTACGTGTTTCTTTATTGTATTCTCTTTTTCACTAATTAATAAATAAGACAGTGTCCCTGCTGTGTTTTATTCTGAGGATTTTCCACTATCAATACATTCTTAAACATAAAGTCATGCATTAGACGAATACTTTTTGGAGTAACTGTACATCTAATCATAGCTGTTCTGATTTTACGATTTCCTTGGAATTTCGAGTGCCCAATTATTTACTTAGAGCACTTCAGCTTCTCTACTGTGATCCGGGTGGAATTACTCCCACCAATGAAACAGATCTTCGGGAATCCATGTTTGACTGAGATTCATGCTGATTCATAGTGTGCAAAAAATGACTTGAACGCAACGAAATTACATCTAAACTTGATTCATCCAGTATTTAATCATCAACAGCACTAACAACCTCAACATTGTGGAAAACGGCAGAGCCTTTGTTGTTAAGTGAATATGCTAGACCACAAATGGCGGGAATGTCACTGTTCGGCGATTCATCAAACAGTAACAAACCAAATAGCAAGCAGCTGGTAGAGGCCGTTTTGCCGTCTTTCTGCTAGACGATACACATTATCAATAAGATGCTACTTCACAGAACTAGTCACCATTGTCTAAAGTTCTATTTACTTTCTTAAGTGACAGGCACTAAAAACCTTCTGAGTGAAAGGGAAGTTAGATAGGAATTTCAGCCTTCTCCAACTTAGAGACTGAGATCATTCGGATTCGAACTGCGATTCTGTTGTCAGGTGTACTATCACTGCTGGTGGTAGCCGTTTTCGATTTTCATTTGAATCGTGCTTTGCTGGAAAGGAAAGAAGGGGGAGAGGAACCAAACCAGATGAAAGTACAGGCACCATCTCATTTCGATAAATCGATATCCAGGGTCTGCAGTACTGTAATTAGTTCCCCTGTGTCTCTGCGCCGTCTTTTGTCTTCTTCCTTTTACATACTGTTTCTCTGTCTTGCATGTATCTATCTCTTTTTTTGTGGCTGTACAGTTTTATGTTCCTGGAATTCTCATAATTCTCATTCGTATTGTTTGTCACTTAAGCGTTACCGAGGCAGAGTAGCAAAAAATTAAAGCGTAACAAGTTTCGAAGACAGAGTAATAAACCCAAGACCTAGTTCCGTTCATAAGAAGTTACTTTGTAGTTATGCAGAATTACTGAGTAGCCAAAGATTTTTACCATAATTAAGTTTATGAAGATAATAAACTCCGGAATCAGATGCGCCATAAACGCCTGTATTCCAGTAGTTCAGCTTTGCTTCTATAACCAAAACTACTGCACTTGTTCCGCCATTTAAATTCTCCTTAGATATTAACTTTTGTAGTTAAATCTACATCCTTACGTAAACTATTAGTTCGATGTTGTCGTGTGCACGCTAGAAGTAATAGAAACATTGCCTCAGTTGGTCAAGGTGTATGTTATTGAGACAGAAGTCTGACTATTTATAAACTATTAAAGTAAAATAAAATACGATGGACCCAACTTTGGGTCCTGAGTTCAAATACAGTACACTACCCAATCTGATTAAGAGCATTTTGGGGTTTTCCTCAGTCAAAAAATATCCAGTAACAATATTAGTTCACCCAGAACATTAAATCAATATAAATAAAATGTATGGCACAGTAAAGCAAATACACATTAATGGCATTTTCCTTTATAAGTATTACCGTCATCCAGTCAGTAAATATCGGACATTGAATGAAATGTGAATTGATACTCAAATGAGCTCAGGGTGTTGGAGTGTAATTACCCGACACTGATCTTTCAGAATAAGGGAAAACCCCAGAAAAACTTTACCCAGACCGAGATTCGAAATCGGGACCTCCTGAATGTGAGGCAAACACGCTACCACCACGCGGGCCCAGGTCAATTATCAGGTATTATACTGACTGCATGCACCTACTGTAAGCAATCACGCTATCGAAACAATCCACCAATAGATTCAATCGATAATAAAAAAAGTCAACTTCAAAAGTACTAGTAGCAAATTACTCACGCAAATCGTACAGGAAGGTGATTATGGAATTACAGACAGCTCCCGCATTATACATATAGGTTAAGGTTAAAATATAAAGGAAAGAAAAGGAGGAACAGCAAGAAACTTAATCCGACTCGAAACATATTTCCTCTATAAAAGAATATTGTACTTGGTCTCTCTCATTCATCTGACACATTTAAACCTTCTTACCCTCCCAACCATATACTGAGCATATATATTCCATGCCTTAATCCACGGAGCTACAAACGTACGACAAAATAGCAATAGCTTTTGTGACTCTATTCTAGATTTATAAACAGTATAAACATGTTTTACCTCAAGCCCTGTATCTACTTAGGATATGTTATAAAATTACTTTGGTGTAGAAACTGCTCATTTGTAGGTCTGTATTAATCTGTATTTATGATAATAATTATATATTTGTATCAAAAGCCAGGTTGTAATATTTGTGATTGTTTCATTATGGCTGTTAGTAGCTGAGAAAAGACATATCGGTTTAGCAGAGTTATGAGGAGGTAGAAACAAGGCTTGCACAGACTAGAGATTAAAACCCCACACTAAAAAAGAGGTGTCTTATATTTAAAGAGACAGACTGCGAGTTGTAGGAATCTTTAAAACTTTAACGTTAAAGTATAAAGAAACAATCAGGAATACATATGTTAGATTTTAAAATGTATGTAAGAGAAGTGAAGCCACGCTATAAATCCTTGTAATAGTCGGAAACAAACTTCCAGGTTTTCGGTACGATGGGATCGTGGTGAAATGAAGTCGCCGCATATACTCGCAGTACCTTTTACTAACCTCAAGGTATGCAAGAGGCGAACTTTAACTTTGAAAATTACTCATTTATACTAAGAAGAGCTGGCAGTGATACTTATAATGTTTACAATAATGTGGGAAGATTAGAAGTCAGAGTGTTTGGTCCATACTTAGACATTCCAAAGCTAGCTACAATATAAGGTCACTTACATAAACAACAGCATTAATGGTACACTCAAACATATGGGATATACTTTAATAGTTTGGAGCCGGGAGTAATTATAACCAGTTGGTGATGAAATACTGTTAACCATTTTAGTAAGGCATAGTAATATGCATAGTCTACTAAGTTGTAATTACCTCCAAAGTGTGCAATTATTGCTTAACTCTCTACCAGTCCAGCTCTAACTGCTGAGCAGTATAATAGCCCACGTAAATGAAACTGCTAACCAACAATAAGAATATAAACATCATGGCGCTTTAATCAAAATCACAAATGAAAGTAGTATTCGGAAACTGAGCCAATACACCGGTGTACTTTTAAGCGCCAACTTATTTCGATAAGAGAACACGAACGACCAAACGGGAAATGGATTACAAAATGCTAGCACTACATATATAACAAGCAGTGTGAATAATATCCATCGCTTTAATGCCTTCATCGGCTTTATTCAGCCGAGATTCTGTGATATAACACATCAAATTTATCTTGCTATCGGCGCAGAGAGAGAGAGAGAGAGAGAGAGAGAGAGAGAGAGAGAGAGAGAGAGAGAGTGAGTGAGAGAGCAACCATCCGAGAATTATAAGGCAGATGACGCAGTTAACAATAATAATAGATGGGTTTTGCAGCTCTTCCATTACCTTTACTAAAGATTATTAAAGAATGTTCAGTCGGTGTGTTCTGCATCACGTGGCTTCACTAAGTATCAGATAATAGGTCTTACTCTAATATACTGTCGCGGTAACAGGCATAAAAGTTCCGGCGCAAATAGATAATAGACGGCGGCTAATGTTTCACGAGCATTGCATGAGCAGTTAACAATAGCGCGGCTAGTGTACACAAAGGGGCCGGCAAATGAAGATAGCTAAGATAAAGGACTTGCCGGCAAAGATAGGATTTCATGTTTGGCAGGTTCCAGAGATATCTCGATTGACAGAGAATAGTTGTTTTTCTTCATTGCTCGAGAAGTCTCGAATTATGAATGAGATATATAAGCGATTGTGACACGCCAGCAGGACAGTTTTGTAAAACAGTGAGTTCAGTTGTGTAACAAGAGTGTTGAAAGCTGATCAGAACGCTGTTTGTAATTGTGATCGACCTTGGTAGACTCTGTATGTGACGTAATGTTGTTACGTGAGAATTTCGGCAAATTGGATTTTTAATTCTACGAACACACCAAGTCACAATACACAAAATAGTTAGGGCAGATGCTCAAATTATTAAGTGATATCGCTAAGCAATTTTAAGTATACTCTATGCAATACCAAACTCTAATTGAAATACCATAACAATATGTGAAAAAAAAAACTCCTATGGGGAAGTGTTTCTAGCAAAGTGAACAAAGTCGTTTTGAGACGCCTTAATTCCACTGTACGTAGATTCAATTGTTACGTCATGCCACCGCCGCCGCCACCACTTTACACCAAGATTATTTGTATTATATTTCCAAACTTTAAGTTAATCATATTACTTTTACTCCACTCTGCCCTACCTTTATATTTCTTTTAGATACTGTTCAAAATAAAATTACATCAGTCGAAATTCTTTGGTTCAATAGAATAGTCTAACTTAAAGTTAACAAAATATCCCAATATATCGATAATCAAACAGAACGAAATCTTCCGCTTGTTATGTCTCTTATCTCTTGGATTTATAGCAAATCCACATTTATTGAGGATAGAGAACAAGAGCATTTCTGTAGTCTTTGACTGCAAGCCAAACATAAGAAGACGGAATTACTAGAAGGAACACATTTAAATTCTGGAGAAGGGTCAAGCCATGAGACGTAATCCTGAAGGAAGTTCATCGTCATGAAGGTTCTATATCGATGGAAAATATTGGGAAAACATGAAACAGCAAAATGTAAATACACGAATGTTGTACGAAGGTGCCATTGTCACTAGGTTTGATTAGCTTATTTCATATCTGTAAAATTCTTGAGGAAACTTAGGAGGGCAACTTTAAAGGTTGCATATTAATCATATTTTTATTTTCTAGAGCGACTAACAATGAAAGTATCAGAATATGTAGTCCCTTGTACTTGGAAATGTTCCCGAAGTAATCAAGCATAATCTGAGGACGCGTTAGGACACATCTTGCCTGGGGTTTGAGCGGAAATGAACTCGCATTTTCATTCAGACAAAGAGGGATTAAGAACCCGCATGTGCGCTCTAAGCTACAGGCAGAAAGAAACTAACCGTGGTTGAACACCTCTATTCTGCCCTTCCATTTACCAAGCATGCCAGTGTGCTAATCCCAATGTAATACTTCGAAGCCATAGATAATTGAAAAATGTGTAATTGCGCATTTTAGAAAGTGAAGCAGAAACACTTAATTGAGGAGGATTAAATAAGTATAATTCCTTGGTTCTTCACAGCAATTCATGAAAACTACCTTATTTTGGTTAATATTCTTTAGATGCCTATAAATCGTTATATATTTTATTTCAAGCAGTTTTATTTAATTTTAGTCGACAAAATAAGATGATTATTCATGTGTAGTATCTACTCCTTTCTACATTAAATGATACTCAAAAAGACTGACCTCGTAGACCGAAAGAGTATTATGGTAGCATGAGGAGTATGACTACATCGAACATGTCATTCAAAAGTCTTTTCATATTGCCATATTTTTAAAGAATATTTTTGTCAACTGCCCCCCTTACCACGCATTATACTAACGGTAAAAGCCAACATGTTTTTTTTTTTTTTTTTTTTATCCTGTTCAGTACTTAGTTCCAAGGCATGCCTCACTGTCTCTGTTTTCTTATGCTGGGAAACCTAGTAAGGACCACGTGTTTTAAACAAAAGTAAACATTAAGAGCTTAATTATTCACTCACTAGTATTCCTACTAGCATAATGATGTAGAATATTCAAAAACCGATGAAATACTGGCTGCGCGCGCGCACACACACACACACGCACACATAAACTTTTATAGAACATTTCCACTTTAAAAACATTTCACACTCTAAGAAAAATGGCAAAACTTTACCAATCTACTAAGTATCAAGAATCGCTCTCATTCTCACTCTTCACACATTCTCTCTCTCACACACACACACACACACACACACACACACACACACACACACACACACACACACACACACACACACACACACACACACACACACACACCTTTGCTCTAGAAAGAGTGGGAAATAACCCTCGCTAAACAAAAGTTCCTATCCCTCAGCTCGGAATCGAACTGCGAACTTTGCATTTAGAAACTAACCTTCCCATTTCCAGATGGTCTCAAGATTATATTATTTGAACAACTGAATCCACAATCACTAACAACCTCGGCAATCATTGGTGAAACAATGTTAAGGGATTTAACAAAGCCTACATATATGCGACAGAATGACAAATCCGGCGCAATAGTTCCGGCAGAGAACTATTGGCACGTAATTTCCCAGTCAGGTAATGTTCCTTGCTTTATACCACTTATGAAGATGCAGATTTTAAATCTCAGATATAAGATCGGTGACCAAACATCATCATAAGGGAACTGAGGAGTTGTGATTAACAGCGAACCCTGCCTGTAAGCCAACACTCCGGTTAGCGTAGACGCCAGTTTGGCCACATCGTCTCCAATAACAGCTGGATGATAGCCCAGCTCTCGTATATACGGTGGCGTGAGGTCGGGAGTCAACCCCCACACAGCCCTGGTAACACATCATTACAGGGTATCCAAAGCCTCTGGGGTCCAATTATAATTAATAAACTTCTCAGTATAGGTACATAAAAAACTAAGCAGGTAAAATATGGTATCTATGACAGCAAAAATTATAATTTATATTTTAACTGCTTAAGTATTAAAACCAAATTGAGATTAAAACAAAATCTATTTTTAAAATTAACAAATTTAAAGGTAATCAATGCAACATTATTAATAAATATTAAGGACAATAATCTCTAACTTCTCACAACATTTCAGCGACTTCTCACAAGCATTTGCTAGCTGTCATATCGGAAAAGAGCATTCTACTACATTCCAGTGTAAATATGCTGCCAAAATTAGACTATTCCACATGTTATTAATAAATAACGTTAAGATAAACGTAAACAACAAATATCCTCCATATTTGGGCTAAAGTATCCTTTGAGGATTCAAAATGAATATCTAGAAAAACACCCTTTTGTATAGTACGCGAGGGCTGTTCAATAAAGAAGGATCACAATTTTCATTGCATTTTATGAATCTAAGAATTGTACATCAGTTATTGTGGATCTCCTTATAATTATTGATTATTACCATTATTAGTCATAATATGCACAAAAACGATAACACACTTTAGCATCCTGATCTCTAACAATGTAAATAGTTTCCTTAGATTTTAAGAACAGTTGCTGTTATGACGACTTCGCCCCCAATGCACTAACACGAAAACATGTGAAAGAGCCAGTAAGTTTCGTCACAAGCAGGATAATTTTATTTGCCTGCAGAAAGCAAATATTAGTCTGACCTTGCTTCCCGGTTTTAAACGCATGAAACAAGGTTTAAAGAAACTGCAACAAGAAATCATAAGAAATAGAGTGATAACGAGCGATTCGTTCTGCAGTTTGAACCATTAACGATGTCAACACTCACAGACAGAGAAACATTCAAATTAACTAGTCACAAGCACTTTACAACCTGCTAACTATCGTGTCGGCTGAAAACTGGTAACAGCTGCTCCCATGGCATTTTTACGTCGCCCTTTCTTCGACGTTCTGGATAAGCTGTAGTTGATTATGGATTTATGGGCTTTCTCACACGGTAGGTCTATACACCACCAAGCATCCCTTGAGGAAGTAAGGTTATATAATACACAATACCAGCCTATCTCCGTGCGTGGAGATGGCGTGTTTATTATCACATAAAACATTTCGAATTCAAATCTCGTTTTTTCCCTTGTCTTAAACCCTTGCCAAGATTTTCCCTTATCTTGAAGAGATAGATTTCGGGTAATTAAACTCTATGGACCACGGACTCATTTGAGCATCATTTCACCCATTTCATGCATTCGTCATTCGATATGGCCTATTCGGTTGTACAATGTTAAACTACAAAATATACACAGCACAAAAGTTGCACAGTTGTGTACTTGCCATAAATAGGTGCAAGACAACTGCAGATGAAGAATAAATTACCATACGTGTAACTACTCAATAAATTAATATACCATTCGCCAATGTACAAGTGTTCCTACGTATGAAAACATTTCAAATATTAATATTTCGAAGACGGTTAAAACTACGAAAAAGTAATTTGATAAATATTCTGCTATAACGAGTTCTTTATTCTTCTTGCAGACGTGTCTGCTGTGAAAATTTTAATGAGAATACAAGGACTTTTGTTATATTAAAAAAATGTGGATTACTTTCATCACAACTTCCCGAACATTACTTGCAGATATTGGAGAAAGGATCCGTGCGCGCGCTTGTAATGTATTTCTATCGGTTCGTAGAGAGCATGATTAAAAAAGGAAAAGCCTTTTACAAATATTTATATTCACCACCTTCAAGAATATATACGATTTCTAAGAACGTCCCCAATCCCAAAACATCCTATACAAGGAAAATTAAAATTGTGATTATCTCAAAATTGACTAATTAATTTGATTAAAGTATGCAATATATTTTCACGACAAATTAAAAGTATACCATGAATGTTATGTGAATCGCTTCCGAAGTGTTCTTTGTTCCGGATGACTGAGAAACTGTGTACTACACAAAAGTGTAGATTCCATAAAGCACATACTTTAGGTAAAATTAAATATCTTCACAACAATTTTGGGTTATTCTGTTTTATTGGTTTGAATTTTTAAATATTCATACTCTTCTAGAACAGGAAGTCATTCGCCTTTACTTTCACTATGACACAGAAAAAGTTTGCTTTTCACTCAAAAATTCTGAACGAGATTTCAGTATAAATACACGTTTTCAGTACCTTGAATCCAATAATATATATTTGAGAAACAACGTGGCGCGCGCAAGTGTGCGCGTGTGTGTAATACACACAACAACAAAATAAGAAGTTGGCTAGTTAACAAACTTAGTGTTTAATTCAGCTATCTCCAAAAATGCCGCAAGAAGATTTTCAAGAAAAACGCTGCACACGACTGCCTTTGCATGCAACATTTTGCAATCCTTTTATATCTTTTCAAAACTGACTTAACGGTTTTGTTTAAAATGCCATATGTTTAAGATATTTTCATGACAAACGAAATGTGTATCTTGAACTTCCTGGGAATGTTCCTCTAAAGTACTCTTTATTTTAGATGTCGTTTGCAAAGTGGCAATAAGAGATACACAAAATCATAGGACCCAAAAATGTACATTTGTTAAATACGCAATTTAGATTAAATTATTCTCTGGAGTAAGAGTTCCCAAGATATTTCTTGTAATTTTTCTGAGTTTTATAATATTTATATCCTTCTTTACGCGGGAAGTTGAAGTTGGTATTAATTTTTTAGGGAAGGGGAGGCATGCGAAGAGAAGCTACTTTCAAAGCCATTGCATTGGCACCTGATTTTTTTTTAAATATATATTATGGATTAAAACCAACTAGATTCCCATATTCCCTGTTTACCTACGAGAAGAGTAATAAGATACATTTTGTAAATACTTATCTGATTAAGATAGAAATGAGGCACACATCAATTTGTTTTTTGTCCTGACCATAAAAAGAGAAGGGAATGTCAAATCCATCACAGAACTATCCCTTTATGAGATTTGACTATCTCTTAAGCCTACTGTATTCTATTTATTACACTTATCAGAAATAAGTAATAGAACAATTTTACAAATTTTATCTCGTGGACAGAAGAATAACTTTACACCAGTAAGTAAAGTTACGTGAGTGTAAAAAATATATTTTTCCTACTTTTATATGAATAATATAAAATATAGTGTAAACTATATTTCTGTACTGCTAATTAAAAAAATAATTAATGTTTTCCACATTTGTAAATGTCATCCAATAAAACATTTCATTTTAGGTCATCCAAATGCGGGGCGTGGTTATCATGATTAGTGGTCGTAAAAGTGTGGGCTCTGAAGTGCTGAGAAATGCCTGGCGTTGGGATTTCCGTCTACAGAAAAAATGGAACAGTTTAATATGGTACTAAGTAACCTGCGCTTACCGTGCAAGTAGTAGATAGCTGTCACGCTATTCATTACATGGATGTAATGGATAAGCAAACCTTGGAAATCCAACATAATGTTAAATTAACCCAGTCAGAGAGGAAATATATCCCACAGTTTCCTCTTACCAAGAAGATATCAACCACGAACGACAGTAAAGAAGATACATCATCTAATTGGTATGGGAGTCTGTTACAGGATGTTTGTTTTGTCATTTCTCCCCTTTAGTTTCCTTTTTCATCTCTACTGCGATACGGAAACGACCTTACGACCTAAAGGTCTTAAAAAAGAAGTATATCGATTACCAATTACCGCAACAAGTTGCCAGGAAAACAGCTCCTTTCAAAGTAAATATATGCACAGAGCACACCAAAATATATAACATTACAACGCCAATTCACGGAAATACCTTATCGTTTCATAAACCCCTATATGTACAACAAGGAAGAGAAATTAATGTCATTTTAATGTTCGGCCATGATTATAGACTACAAACATAACTGAATAATGACCACTAAGGCTGTTGTCTTGTGATCTTGCTAGGGAGAAATGTGATTTTACATTCACAAAACTATTTCGACATTCTGTCGTTTATTTGTGGGTCTAAAAATAATTACACTAATGTTATTTTACATTTACTTCAATGTAATAGCGACAAACCTCTACAGAAATAATTACCCTACGGACTATATTGTTACCATGTCCGAAGCAATATGTTCCGATAATATTTATGTCTGACCCAAAATGCCTATTGTTTTGTACTGTGACATAGGGATCAGAAAAAGTAACAATTAACGAGAAAACAATTGAAACGGCGCCAAAACAATTTAGCACACATATCTGCGAAAAAAGAAGGGAATAATTACAAGTGATGTTCAATTGTATTATGTGAGGAACTTCTTTACTTACTACTTCCTATAGTTGGCAAAGCCCACAAGAAATTGTCGAGTAAATTAGATTTAATTATGCTTTGAGCCTTTACCATACGAGATATATTTTAAAACCTTTAATTATGCAAATCGATACATGATGGTTACTGCGACGATCATGCACATGAGTTAATAAAGAAATGTTGTTGTTTAGTAGTACATTATGAATTTGCGTGTGCACAGTAGAAAGAAGAGAAGGGAGGAGAGCATCGTTTATCGATACTGAAACGAAGAATGACGATTTTATGCTAAAGATGCGAGTTGGACGAGCGAAAGTGCGTTTTATCTTGCTACTGTTACACGTAAATACTTGAGTGTTATTTTGGAACAGTCGGAACTGTTTAAAAAACAAATATTTCACTCCCTAAACACTGGTACACAGAACACAATTTTATGTAACAAGTAATAATTTTGAATTTCGTATTTTTATTCTAATTTACTCATTCAAATTATTATTTAAACTTAATTTTAATAACCTATTTAATAAACTGATAACGCCTTATGAAATAGCATATTAACATGAAATTGAAAAAAAAAAAACATGAATAGCGAGATAAATTTGCATCAGGTAAACTGGTATTCCCTCTAAATTTATATATGTAAGTAAAGCAAGATGGAAAGAAATAGAAATAATTGACGCAGTCCAGGTATAGTGCGAGCGCTGTTCATTAAAGAATGATCTTTTTTTTTTTTTTTTTTTTTTTTTTACTGTCATAATTTTTCGCACTCAAATTCAATCTCATATTCTGTTAGCTTAATGTAAAACAAACACGCCGTAGTAGTTTCATCGTTGGTATTCCTGGTTTCCGCCTGTGAGAACCAGGCAATTTCAGACATGTTCAGTATCGCCTACCGCTGCAATGAAGGTAACACGCGAGGAACAATAAGTGATATTGAAATTCTGCTTTCGTCTCAACAAATCTTCAGTTGAGGCCTATACAATGTTACAGGAGGCCCATAGAGAGTCTATTTTTCCCTACAGCACAGCTCGAAGGTGGTTTAAAATGTTTAAAGAGGGGAGACAATCAATTTCAAAGGAAGGTGTACACGGTGCTCCAGTTACTGCTCTTACGGAAGAAAACATCAATACTGCTGCTGTCATTGTAAGACAGCATCGACGAATTACCTTAAGATCACTTTCTGAAATACCGAATATTTCTTGGGTGCCACCCTCACGTTGGTGACAGAAACATTACACAAGAGCCGTGTTTGTGCGCGATGGGTTCCAAGACAGTTGATTCCCGAACAAAAGGGCATTCGCATGCAGGTCTGCATGCAGTTAAAGTTGATGTTAGGGGAAGATCCGAGTTTCTTTCAAACGTAATCACTGCTGATGAAACTTGGCTACATCATTTTGATCCTGAGAGCAAACAGCAAAGCTCAGTGTGGAAATCTCCATCAACAACCCCCATAAAGCAAAAGTGGTTGCTTCTGCTGGGAAAGATATGGTCATCTCATTCTTTGATATTCATGGAATGGTTTATCAGCATGTTGTACCTGCACACACACCAGTAACTGGACAATACTACAGGGATGTCCTGAAAACATTGCAAGTCCATATCATGCGCAAAAGACCACATTTCTGTGAAGCAGACTGGATGCTGTACCACGATAATGCGCGGCTGCATATTGTCAATGTTGTTGCTGAATAGTTTGCAAAAATCAACGTGAAGTGCATCCCTCACCCTCCCTATAGTCCGTATTTAGCTCCATGTGACTTTTTTCTATTCCCTAACTTGAAGAAACGCCTTCGTGGGAGGCATTATCCATCATGAGTAGCAGTGGTGAAGGCTGCGGAGGCGATTTTGAAGGATCTGTCAAAAATGGTTTCCAGCATGTCTTTGAAGACTGGCAGAAACGCTGGGACAAGTGCTTCGCATTCAGGGGAGACTATTTTGAGAAGGACCACCAAACTTAGTAGGATGATTAAGGGTACGTTGTCAAAAAAAAAAATGTGATCATTCTTTATTGAACAACCCTGGTATATATGTGATGCAAAAATAGAATGAAAACAAATTAAACATGCGAGTTCGTGGCTCCGTAACAGGTTGAGTGAAATGACAGTACATATCTTTGCAATATCTTGCCATTTATGTTCTATCATAAAGTTGTATTTAATGAAAGATTTTTCAGCCTGTTGGTAGAAACCCAAATACGTTGCAGATTTACTATGGCACAACTGTATTTCAATTTACAATAAACTTACTTCCAGACAGTACATGTTTGTTTTGCATAATTTGTTCTAATTGGGAATCAGAATATTAATTTCCCTACAATGAAACTACCGATCTGGTGGCTCAATTGCTTAGGTATTGTGAAATAATCCCAAAGTCTGTTTTCAAACCTGGTCTAGACCGATGGCTTTTACTTATGCGACAGTCCCATGCCAGTACATTTGGCATGTTTAAAGTAGATTGGCATGTCTCCTGCCAGAACTCCTGCGGGAGGAAATTCGGACACCGGTGGCGCTGATATGATCCTAGCAATTGACAGCTTCGTTAATAAACAAGATATTACATATGCGCATTAGCGCATATTATGACTGTTAACATGTCCACTAAGGTGAATGGTCGATTCATCACTGAAGACAACACGATCCATAAAATCGTCATCGTCATGAAACATGTCGTTTGCAAAGTTGGCACGTAATCCGTGGTCTGTCGGCTTTAGAGCCTGTAATAACTGTAAACGGTAAGGACGTAGCCGTAAGCGTTTTCTTACAACTTTCCAAACAGTCGAAACAGGAACTTGTAATTCACGACTGGTCTTCCGGACTGATTTCTTTGGGCTAGGAGTAAACGATTCTCTAACTCGCTCAACAGTCTCTTCACTTACTCTTGGTCGTCCCGTGCTCTTCCCTTTACAAAGACAGCCGGTATCTTCAAACTGATGATACCATCTATGAATGTTATTATCACTAGGAGGATCACAACCGAACTTAATGCGGAATGCACGTTGCACCGTAACTACAGATTCGGTCTTTGCAAACTGCAAAACACAAAACGCTTTCTGTTTACCAGTCGCCATCTTTGCTACTACCGCTGTCTATCGGATTGCGGCAAAAACATTGCACGCACATGCGCACTGGTGCCAACAAACAAAACTGAGTTGCCTTTTCATTTGACCTATCATTTATAACTGTAAGTTTAATGTAATAAATGTTACAAAGAGTTAAAACCCCGATATTCATTTATATACACCCTGTATACTGTCAGGTATAGAAAAACACTCAATAGGAGTTTGTTTTCACGTTATCCTACTTCAGCTTTGTGTAAACCTTTCGTATACACAATAAATGCGCCCAGCTCTGTAGCGTAGGTGGTAGCGTGTCTGCCTGACGTTCAAGAGCTCCAGAGTTCGAATCTCGGTAAAGGTGAATTATATGGATAGGTTTTCTCGGGATTTTCCTTATCCTGAAAGATCAATGTCCGGTAACGATCTCTATGGGCTCTAGGAACATTTGAGCATCATTTCACTCATTTCATTCATTGTCCGAAAAGACTAAGTCGGAGGACGTAAATTTACAAAACACCCAATGGAACCACTTCATTAACCCTGATATTCGAGAAGCGTATAAAAGCTTGTTGTGCCTTTCCATGATGGTGACATAAATGTGCATTTGCTTATAATCAACATTATTTTGCAGTTCGAGAATACTGATGGAAGCAATATGCTTGGCTTAGCAAATATTCTGCTGATTATTTTTCAACTCCCTTTCACTCTCTTTTCCAGAGATTATAGGGAAATGTAGTACAGTTGTCCCGCCAAGCCATTCATTGGATTATCTATATACAAGTAGTACTCCGCTATTGGCACTCTGGAACTCAAATGCACCAAGTAAGCGACGCACATATATTAAAAATAAATATACAAGCGATTGCTTAAATTTAAGCCGAGCACAAATTCTAACCTACGTTCAACAAATAATCAGCAAATTAGAACACTTAGAAAAATCTGTCATAGACTACTGTAGGTTTTTATGGCTTCAAATGCTCAAAAAGTAATCTCATATAGAAATACAAACAACCAAAAGGAACAATAAGCACATAATTTAACCTAATATGTTTACTGATATATTATCAGTGGCATGGCTGAAGAACATCCTGTACTCGATTCTGGGAAAATGAGAAACTGTGTTTACATCATTGCTTTAAGTCAACCACTTAATGTCAACTCAATTGTTTTGCTGTCATAGCTGTGATTGACTGCTGTAAAACTTTGTCCGTCTTTCGTTGTGGAGCTCAGTTCCAGGGAAATTGCTCATGCCTCTAGGTGCATGAGGCAAAACAGTATCATATTATACAAGTATAATCAACAAGAAGTCATAAACTTCAAAATTCATTCACGACTTAATTTTTCTATTACTTTAGCTAACAAATGACAGCATAAATTGTTTGTCTCCAACAGAACAATTTCACCTCATCGACGTATTCGGATGCAGAAAAGAGTGACCAGTTCTCTTTAATTGCATTTGCGCTTTTTCTTCCACTCGCGTTAATCTACTAACATTAAATTCCATCACTTTCCGCTATAACTGGCTTGGAACAAATTTCACGAAACAAGCAATAAAGATATTACTTTCGACGGAGAACTCAAATATTCAGTTTTCACTTTTAAAACCATCTCCCTGTTTTCAGGGTTGCCTTCTGCTGCCTTTGTCCTGCTAATCGCCTTAATTTAAAACCCTTCCCTACGTTGCCCTACTTCTACCTCCCTAGGTGCTGCAAAGTAGACCAGATAGGATTTGCTCGAGGCATCTATCTTCTAAAATGTTCTGTACAAGGCAATACCATTGCAGCGTCCTCGCCTCAATCCTTTCCACCAGTAATTTTTCTGTTCCATTTTCCCCTTATTGTGTTATTAGGAACTCATATCCTATAACTGCTACGTAGTGTCTACATCTTGACTGCATTTAATATTTGTTTTCGCCTCTGCATTGTAAACGAGGATTATTTCAGTAACATTTAATGTTCATCTTTTTCTTCCTCACAGGTGCAGAAAATACAATTTAATGCTCGAATAGCCCCACTAGTCCCACTACAGTATGTTGCATGCTCCTTACAAATATTAGCTCTTCAAATAAAGGATCCCAAATATTTAAAGCCGTTTATTATTTTTATCGTTCCCGGAAAGAGCATCTAAGTCTTCTCCAACTCCAACTACATGATATACTGTTTCCTTAACATTTATTTTCGAACCCCTTCAATGTATACAATATTCATTTAACTTTTTAGCCATATATGTACCTGGAATCTACTCTATATTCGTTAACATCACCTGATCATCGGCAAACAATGAGTATACAATTTTCTCAGTTATTGGATTATTTATTTTAGAACAAGATGCATCCCAGCCCTTTGTAACACTCTGTAAATACAGAAAACATGCGACAACCCTGTCTTATACCTGTATGTTATTCTAAATTCTTCACCTATCCTTCTCCACATTTAGTAAAATGAATCAAGGATTCAAGGATTGGAAGTCAAAAATAACACTCATCTATACATAAGACAAGGCTACTTATCAAGACACAAGCCGACGCATTCATTCCCCTAGACACTTAGGCAGCCACAGGGCTACTGTCTGAAAACATCGTGTTATTCCACAACTGTGTTAATCATGAATACAACTGTATTGTATATTACTGATTAATAAAACGGAATGTAAACGAAATAAAAACAGAAGAAATTAAGACGAATCGGGGGTCAGCCAATAATGAAACCTGCCTCCATCACTTTCCAATATATATATTTAGACGATTTAATTAAGAAATGGAAACATGAAATCACCTCAGGAATAAAAATAGGGAAAATTTTTTTAATAACTTAGTTTATACAGATAATGCTGCAATTATTCAGAATAGCGAAGAAAATCTACAAAGAGTGGTATTTAATAAAGAATATAATTTTAAATTATTACAAGAAAAAAAACTAAAGCATTACCACACCACAGGAAATATTCTGTCCGTTCAAAGATAAGCATAAATGGAAAAAGTTTGGCACAGTTTCCCATTTTAAATAATTCAGTTGTGATATAACTGCAGACAGAGGTAGCGATGTGCAATATAACATAACAAATTTGTGGAACAATAAAGAAAACTCTACAAAATAAGTCGAGAAAGGTAACAAAATTGAAATTTTAATGGCGTTTCCAGTTTTACTATATGGAAATTAATCTGGGATCCTCAGGCAGAGGGATAAAAGTAAGATACAAGTGCTGAAATAAGGTTCCTTTGCAGTGTGAAAGGCTATACAAGAACAGACTTTATTAAAAATGAAGATATGTGTACCCGATGAACTGAAAATATTTTATTCAAACGAGATGACTGAAGAAAATAGAAATAATTCGAAGGAATCTACGGTAAGAATGAACGAGGATATAATACCCAAGATGGTGTGGCACTATAAACCTTAAGGAAGGAGAGACGTTGGTCGGCAGAAGAAGAGAAGGGGATGATGGAGTGTGGACAGAATAGGCCATAAACCTAATCCCTGGATTGCAGAAGAAGATTGATAATAAAAGCATCTGCATTAAAATAGAAATAAATTAATGAATTCAACTCTGACTCGCCAAAAACAGATACACAAAGATAGTCCAAAGTAACCTAATTAGCGACTCGATTTTGTAGAGCACAGTGGGGTGAATTATAGTCTATTTCATAATTGAACGTGGGGAAGATATTTTGATGCCTCTGATTGCTAAAGTTATATATGAAACGATTTCTCCTGGATGGAAGCGGAGAAGCAAAAACTCCACTCCAACTAATGAAGGACAGGACCGTTATTTGAAAACAGTCCAGGCAGAGAATCAAGAGGAATTGACAAATTCATTATTGAATACAGCAACAACGGTAAAGATCATCAAGAAATTCATATCAAAATGGAAGAGGTAAAAAGATAATTTCAGTTCTTAAAGAAAGCACGTACAACGATTCGTTATTCTCCAGTTCTATGATGTTCTTACTTTCACTCATTATGGAAAAGTTCTAACAAACTTAACTTGCACAGAAAAATAAAGAACATGTTTGTAATACCCTTTTATTTCAAAGTTCAACTGTTGGGCTAAAAATATTTGTTCTTCTTGTTCAGTTCCTTGTGTTTTGAATATTTACGTTGACATGCTGCAACTTCAGTATTTTGTGCCAGTATTTGGTCTTTTTCGCTTTAAATTCAGAGGATCTCGAAGGTGCGATTCTCTAGGCAGTTCTGAGATGAAACTGTGAAACAAGTTTCATTCCCTTTAAAAGTTTATCCTGAGTTGGAAAATTCATTGCCAAGGCGGGATTCAAAACAGAGATGACTGGCTAGATGACGCTTACCCTGAAGAATTGAAAGTCTTCTTTAAGAGCACATCTGAATAAAAATCAGATTAAAGAAGTCCAATAGAATAAGCCTTATATGTTGCTTTATAACGTCTCGGTAATACATTTGCTTTTCTCAAACGAAGCCGTTGCTCTTCTTCTCTTGGTTATGTAAAGAGAAGAGAATTAACACAAGGAGCAGCTCTTAAGAGACTATCGCTCTAGGTAGCTTATACCCACATTCGCTGTTTATGTGCAACGAAATGTGCAATAACGCAATTTCTGCAAATATTTATCTCGATTAACATTAAGAGAATACTTTATAAAAGATAAGAGTCAGGTGATTGCAGTAAATCAGTTTTTTCTCATATATAGGTGTAGCATTTGCCATTTTTTTTTTCGCACTTGATTTTTCGCTCATCATAATATGATAGAATTACTTGCAGGTATTCAGAGCAGTTCGTATATTACTGCAATGAGTTTGGAAAACCAGACGTCTACTACCACCGCGTGTAAGCGATTATTATGTAAATTAACGTCCTCCCACGTTAAGTCATACCGGATGATATGAAGTGTTAATAGAGCTTACACTTATTAGACATTCGTCTCTCAGGATATTGCACATTCGTCTCTCAGGATACTGGACATTCGTCTCTCAGGATATTGGAAAACTCCGGAAAATACCTTGTGCGCATAAAACAGACTGACCGAGATTCGAACTGGGAACCTTCTGAACCTGACGTAGACACACTATCACCTACGCTAAAGAGGCAGACCCGAGTGTAAACTGTAGCCTCCAGACAGGCGGCACTGACATTAGTTTTTATAATTTTAGACTTGCACACACTGCAAAACGTCAAGAGTAAGAATGTTCCTCATGAGTGATATTCGTCTGAGATTGATCTGTAAAAGAATACGAGTAGCTGTATCAGAAATTCTTGAAAACGCACTCGATGACTTTGTTCAACTTTATAACAATTAGTTTCTTGAGTGAAAAGTTTGATGATTTGCACTGACATAATTTTCTCCCCTCTTGTAAAAAATATTTTAGAAACATTTATCCCTCTACTTCATTTTAATCGAGATAAATATTTGCAGAAATTATCTATATGGGAACACAGTGACGGTCAAAACTCCTGAAGCAGGTCGCTATCACGTACTTTGAAATTTGTTCTCTCCCCCTCTCCCTCTCCCTCTCCCTCTCCCTCTCCCTCTCCCCCTCCCTCCCTCCCTCCCTCCCTCCCTCCCCCTCTCTCTCTCTCTCTCTCTCTCTCTCTCTCTCTCTCTCTCTCTCTCTCTCTCTCTCTCTCTCTCTCTCTCTCTCTCTCTCTCTCTCTCTCTCTCTCTCTCTCTCTCCCTCTCTCTCCCTCTCTCTCTCTCTCTCTCTCTCTCTCTCTCTCTCGTAATTTACGTCCTCCAACGTAAAGTCATATCGGACGATAAATGAAATGGGTGAAATGATGCTCAAATGAGTCCGGGGTCCATGGAGCTTACATTTACCCGACATTCGTCTTTAAGGATAAGGGAACCCCCGGAAAAAACCTTATCCAGGTAACTCGCCCTGACCGAGATTCGAACTCGGGACCTCTTGAACGTGAGGCAGACACGCTACCGTCTACGCTACCGAGGTGGGCTTCGTTCTCTTTGCGTGGCCACGAAATAGATAAAAAACGAAAAATACAGATACATAAGCAATATCACCAAAATGGTGTATTCCAAAGTATTGTATTTTAAAACTTCTACATTTTGGTATAGTAAGCTATCTAGAATGAAGAGGATTTATGAGAAAATTTCCGGAAAATTCAAGATTTACATTTCATATTTAATGAAAATATCATTAAAATGTGATATTTTAATGAAAATGATAAAAGCCATTTTTGGAAAAATAAAATATTTTGTTAAACGTTACATCCAATGCTTACTCTTGGGGGAGCGTACTTAAAACATCTTCGTATCGCATTCTTGGCAGATATAGAATACCAAAGCTGACAGATTACGCATGTTCGTTTTTGAGTGCCTGTTTACAGGCACAAACAATATACGGACTTTTTCAAATTTTAGTAAGCTTTGTATTCAGGACCAAAAAAAAAAAAAAAAAAAAAAAAAAAAAAAAAAAAAAAAAAAAACGTGATTACCAATCAAATCCCTGCAAATCGAATTTTTGGACAAAATGCAATTCCTTCTCGATCTATTGTGAACGTGTTTAAGAAACTAAAATAGAAATCGCCTACCTGTTACACATAATAAGAAAAATTCCATATTTTGATGTAAGGTAGTGCTGAAATCCAAAGATCATTTAAAATAGAATACCAGACCTCATCTTTCACCTTTTACTGTGCGTTCTATACTCTACATCACATCGTCATTCAAGACTGCATACACGTATACACTTACATCAATGAGTCCTGCCTAAAGCCAATGCTACTGTTCAAGAATAACTTAATTTTTGAGACAGCCTAAAGAGAGGTGGATTGTTTGTTAAATGCTCCACTGATGCTCTATGCTTCTGACAGAAGACTGTTGGCTGTTCTGGTTACAGGGATTTCAGAATAGCGGACTGCAATACATCTGCTGCAGCTGCCCTGTGTGGTTAGTACATGAAACCTTATACTTCCTTACATGAAGGACGTCATATTTTGTCGGGTTTTAAATTTCTAGGCTGGAATGGCTCACCAAATCTAAGTGACTGCTTAACCGAAACTGTAGCTTCAGGGGCTATCATGCGGTTACTCCCGATAATGATCGCATTTTATTTTGTAATTTACGTCCTCCAAAATCAAGTCATATCGGGCGGTGAATGAAATGGGTGAAATGATGCTCAAATGAGTCCAAAATTATAGCATAAACCAACCAATGCCTTCTATAGTTGAACGCAAATAATTCGTCCAATGGAAGTTGAAGAAAATCAAAATTATAACCTAAAATTAAATAACAAATCATTTGGATACATAACACCAACGGTGCAGCGGACAAGGTAGCCACATTGTATCAATTCGTATTCCTTACCATCTCAGTAGTAAACCCTTTCCAAGTGTAACACAAGAGCTACCAGAAGCTGTTAGGTGCAGTTCGGTAGTGAAATTCGAAATCAGTGTGCACTTCAAATCGCATGTTCCTAATAACTAGGGGGCGGATTTTGCCCTATTTGCCTATTTTATTCCTTTGTTCAGAAACGTAGGCATTTAATTTCTAAGCACGTTTCCTACAACTATTAGCCTATTTCTTAGTTTTATAGTGCCTATAAATGCCTATTTCATAAGTTTGTGCCTATTCTGCTTATTAGTGCCTAAAATTGTCTTCTTAGCCAATTTCTTCTGCTTGTAATTAGTGACAAAAGCTTTTGCATTTGTTGGTTTCAACGTGAAGTTTTCGGTGAAGAAAATTTTCTTACTGCTGCACACTGCATATACACAAAGGGGTTTGGCCAGGTAGGTATCTGCCTTACAGACGTGTCACAATGTGCTAATGACGTCATGGAAAAAATTCTTAGAATTCGCTCATGGACAAGTAGCAAAGACCAGCTAAATGACCACTCTTTATGTGGGAGATTGAAAGCCCATTCTGTAAGCAATGTTTCAAGTGTACACATAGATTAGTTTACTACGCAAATATGCCAAAAGAGAGAAGAAACAGAAGTGTGCCTCTTAAACATTGGATCAACGGTGATCCATCGTTCAGCACAGAGGGGAAAATAATTTTTATCAGCCTTGTGTGAAACAGGTGAGTTTAATCATTCATGTGTGTATTAATACTATATTATCCTAGTTTCAAAAACCTTGTAAAAATCAGCCCCTGTAGCAACATTATGCCAAACACAAATTAGTATGTTGAGGAGAGCCGAAAGAAGAGAAAGTGAATGTTTTCTGTTTTCAAAAGTAAAGTACCAATTTACCTAATGTGAAAACTTTCTTCATCACATGATACGACTTTACATTGAGATTTAGCTTAAAACATGTCTGAATAGTTAAAAAAGCCCGTCTAATGAATTTCATCTTGATTAGAATATTATTTATTTAAAGCTTAAAGGTATAACTTTGCAAACTCAGTGTACTGGATTTCACAATTTGGTTATGAGTATTATCTTTTGGCAGTTTCAATGCAGTAGCATGATACTTTTGTGCTGCTGTAAAGGCTTATTTCTTGAGCTAATAGTAATACTTGGGGAGGGATTATTAATTAAATTATTGATGGTGTCAATTGTTAACAATCATATCAGATCACAATAAGTACCGCTAGTAAGCAGGAATTTACTCCCGTAAGATTTCTTTTACATGTGTGTAAATCTACTGACACGAAGCTGTTGTTTTACCCAATCATTTTGTTATAGTGCATTTATAGTGCATTTTAGTAGCCTTTTTACTAAAATTGTGTATTTCTAAGTGTTTACTTAGCAAATTTTTAGGGCTTATTTAAGTGCCTATTTTGCCCATTTTAGTGTATTTTTGCCTGCCTATTTCACACATTTTTAGTGCCTATAAATTCGCTCCCTACTAATAACAGCATTTGGTGCGTTAACATGAACTTACATTAAGTTAAAAACGTAAAAAATAACACTACCTAGTAATGGAGTCAATGCTCTCATGTTGGAGTATAAAATGCGGAATGCATACAACAAGAGGATAAGGGGCAGCTGATATATGATAATATGTAGTATATTGTTTGTGGCAGACTGCGAATATATTGAGTGTTGAATTCATCAAATAAATGTATAGTATTGATATAAAAATTCTGAGACAACGTAGATATAACAGAGAAATGGTTTTTAAAGCTAAAAAAATCTGTGACCTTACTCTGTAAAAAATTAATGCAAGGAGAATTTCGTGCGTTATTTACTGCATCGCGTCATATATTGCAATATTCTGGATCGATAATGAGTTATTCACGATTTCTTGTACTGCTGAACTGAGCATAAGAGAACACTGAACTCCAACACTGTTCATCTGTATCTACTTATTTTCGTCCATTCATGACGGGCTCAAATGACCTCGCTGTTGACGGGCCCTAAAACACCATACACTCACTCCATTTATGAATACTAAGAGCTGTCATTATCGACAGGAATTTTATACTACAATAATTCCTTTACATGTGTGCATTTATGCACTGTAAACCTTCATAATATACCTATAAATATGCCCACAAGAGTATTAAAACATCGTAGTAATAATAATGTGTGGTACTTTCTAAGCTATTTCTTTGTGAATTTAAATACAGTTGAAACCATATGAATTATTTAACTCGTCAAAATTCACCTTCATTGATGCCGAATTATAATGCATTTTCCTTAAAGACGAAAATAAACAAAGGAAAACAGAAAGCAGGAAAGAAAGGGGAAAAGGTAGTAAATACATAAATAATAGAAAGAAAAACAGAAAAAAATTATCTTAGCTCTTAATATTCTTACGGAGGTCACTTTTTTTTCAAGTTTTCCATAATTAGCAGCCTACTTCTTAAATATATCCTCATTGTAGGAAAAAGTTCCTTCCTATTCTTAGCAATTTAGAAGTATATATAACATGCCTACAGTTGGATCTGGATTTAATGGTAATTCAGTAAGTAGTTCAGAACCCCTCCCAGCTAAGACATTTTTAAGCTCACACTCACGTTTCCTTATTGCCAATGGAGACCATGGTTTTGAAGTTCATTAATGATAGCTACAAAGCAATACTACTAGTCTTCAAAACAGCAACAGCCTAAGGGAGATGGAAGAAATCTGCCAATATGTAAGAATATTCAGCTTTTCTTCTTTAATGTAAGTTTTCCCAGCAGCTTTATGTGTTGCATTTAAACTACCAACAGTGTTACAAATTACTTTTAAATCAGATGTGAAAATAAATTAAAAGTATAATTACAAAACATAGCTAAACAAAAACCAGCAAATATGATGCATGATGTACCAAATGTGGAGCTACTGACTTGTTAATAAAAAACCAACATATTCATAATGTGACTTTGTGGGTTCGTAGAATCAAAAGTCCAAATTGACGAAATTCAAAACGTTCTTTATTTCCGTAGAAACACACTTGGTACACTTGCCGATTACACAGAATTACGTAGCATACACAATTACAATCCACACTCACTAATCGGCACCTTGCCTTAAAATACTTAAACAACTCTAACTCGTCCAATGCATCGCTTATATACAAAAATTGCAGTATCTAGAAGTTTCCTGGTTATTAACGAAGCATCACAGTCTTTCTTAGGCGACAGGAGAAGGGATCCAGTAGCTTCTGGTTACTTCTCTCCCCACACCGTCTCTCCACCGTCATTAGCGCTGCGTTGTCGTACGCGTGGTTTAACGCTATCCGTCTCCCCCACTCCCTGCTTCTCTCTCCCTCTCTCGCCCTGGCACCTCGCGACAATAATATGCAACGTGAAATACTATATATATTATCGATATTTAATAGCTGATAGAGGTAGATTAACGAAAGGGACACTTAGCGCAATTGGTTCTATTGTGCACACAATTCAAGAAAGAACGGATGAGATGAAGGCGCAGCAAGAAATCTATGGACTACAGAAGCGGACAACTAAGCACCAGAGACGTGCAAACTTCCCTAACATTTACTGGTTTGACCATTCGGATGAGAGGCGCTCGTGGCGAGCTGCATAAAGTGCAGGAGGGTGGTTCAGAGGCTCCGCCCTAGCGGAAGCTTGACTCAGCAGTGGACGCTCACTCTGTCGAAGCCTAGAAGCTCCAAGCGCAGGCCTCTGCGCCATTTTTCCGCCTAACATTCAAGAGGGAGATAAAATAATAGGGAATGGAAGGAAGGAGGGCCATGGTAAAAACGCCACTCTCATATTCGCCCTGCCGATCAGGGAAAAATCACGGAAAACTCCTTGGTCAAGTGGTCGGCCACAAGGGATGAACCACCTCAATATGAGACTCCTGAGTTATCGCAAAGTCATCTCACTCACTTTCAATTTAACTTACATATCAAGATACTTTCTGACAGCAGAGGAAAACTAACCCCGTCTTTACTCATCATATACTGTGTGCGAATCAAACATCCGTGTTAAACTGGATGCTCACGTGAATTCTAGTCAGACATTTGGAACACACAAGAAAATAATTTCGGCAGAAAGCAGAGGCTATTTATGCCTCAATTACTCCGCAGGACAGATTTAACGCGACAGCAGAAGGAGTAGAGTGAGAATTTAATTAAACTTCCGGGTGCTTTGTAACGTCAAACATGCATCCTTTAGAAGAGAGACCTACTTAAGTAATGAAAATACTAAGGCTGTCCAAAAGAGCAAAATCTTGTTGTAAAGTGCGCAATGTATTTCAGTATATAATTTGATCGTTGCTTGTTGCACAGTTTAGCCTCCTACACTTTGTTGATATTTCAAGAAAGTTTAACAGCGAACGCAAGAAACTCCTGCCAAAAAGGAGGAAAACTTGATGGCAACAAAGCAAAGCAGAGTCTTAATGCCCTGGGCAACAAAAATGACAACTTGGCCTTCCTAACTTTGCCTATTTCAATAAAGAACTTGCACTGAAATTAAGATCTCGACCTCGGAACTACATGTCGCCATTTCCAACGACTTGACTTGCTTGCGGGAAATGAGAGCGACAAACTGTCGTTTCCGTATACAGTTGTCACAGCTACTTTGAGTAAACAGTTGCAAATAACAATTAGCTACCAGCTTTACTTTTTACTTTAAAAGTAAACATTTATGCGAATATTCTTACTCTGTAAAGCACTGGAACTGAGCGACGGATCATGACCGTAACATAAATTAAGCACATATACTGTACCTTAACAATTAAACTAATGGCAATAAGGACTGAAAAGTTATATATTCAACTCCTAGTGATTACACTAGTCTAATCTGAACTTTAAAATATGTGCAGAAATGAAAGAAGCTGAATCTTAATGAATTCGATTCAGTTTTTCTGTCACCCTCAGATCGTTTGCAATTCCTATTATGATAAATTGTAAATCAAAATTTATTTATTCATTTACTTTTAGTGGAAAATATGTTAGTTAAAATAAAATGGCTACTCACATTTATATGGTTGAACGGAATGATCAATTCAGACTTTTTCCTTTTATGTGTTGTCATATCCTCTCTTATTAGAAAGCAGCACTAGTCACACTTCTTTGATGCGTCCCATCTGCCTTTATAACGTTGTTCCATTTGCAAGATATTGGTGAAAACGTTCACCTTGTTCATCACTTATTGCACCTAAATTTTCCGGGGGGAAAAATCTAAATAGGAATGTAGGAAGTTAATTTGAGACATCCTACACCCCAATTTTTGATGCGTTTGAAGAAGGTTCTGTACCACCTGTTTATGGTTTGCTTCTTTTTTGTTACCAAGGAAGCCGTGAACAACATATTTAAATAGCCTCCATGCTGCAAGTTCCTTTGCATTTAATTTTGTATAAAAAAAAAAATTTGTCACTGATCACTTTTCTAATCTGAGGTCCAACGAATATTCTTTCTTTTAATTATGCGTCACTCAGACCAGAGAAAACAGTTCTAAGATGTTTGAAACCATCACCGTTGTTGTCCATGGCCTTCACGAAGTTCATAAACCCGAATTCAATGTACAAAGGTGGAAGAAACACCTTTGAGTCAATCAATGCTTTAAATTTTACATTTTGTTGCCCCGGATTGAAATTGTCTCTTCCTATCCACTCCTTAACTTTATAGTGCTTTTCCCTATCTTGACTGTCTCATAGGCAGAAGAAACACGGAAATTTGGTAAATCCGCTTTGCAATCCCATTAAAAGACCAATCACTTTAAGGTCCCCGCAAATACACCAGCAGTGATATTCGTATTGTATGACTTGAGGAATGTGGCATAAGTTTCTTTCATTGTCACAGCATATGCCACAGGTATAGAAAGCAGCTAATTGCCATTATGTAGTAAAACAGCCTTCAAACTTATTTTAGAACTGTCAATAAATAAGCGCCACTCTTTAGCATTATGTGTAATACCTAATTTCAACATTAATCCACTCCCATCACTGCATACACAGACACCACTATCTGTGGTTGTGAAACATTGCAAGAAACCGCTATTTCTGTTCCTGAACACTGTCATCCTAGTATCTTTATCTAACAGCTTCCATTGTTGAAGACGAGATCCGAGAAGTTCGGCTAACTACTTGGGTAGATATAAATCACGTACAGGATCGTCGAGTTCCACCTGTGTAATTAAGTGTGGCTTTTTCGCTTCTTATTCTGGAATATAAACAGCATCCTTGGATGTAGATGGTTGTGCTGCTTCATCAGCAGTCGGATTCAGATAGTTCTTGCCATAGGACGGTGGCATCCGGGCCAGATACAGATCTGGGGAAGATATATAATGCGTGGAAATCTAAGCGTGCTGAGTATATGATATTTATATGAGATCACCCAAAAATTACGAAATCATGCGTGATAGGAAAATTCTGGACGTATTTTCGTAAACCGCGCACCAGACTTCAATATCCCGCTGGCCTGCACATTTTTATGTGTTTATTAGTGTTATTTATTAATGAGATAGTATACAAATCAATGTCATATTTGCAAAAGTAACATTTAGTGTACTACTATTCTAACCTGCGAAAAGCTCCATGCGTTTTCACATGTTTACTGTTGTTAAGGTTCTTGGCCGGAGTAGTTCTCAACTATTCAAAATGGATACTCGAAATCTAGCTCAGAAAGCAAAGAAAAATGAAATTTTACAAGACAATGGCTCTTTCTCAGCTGTTTTATGGAAACGAAAATTTTATAAATAAACCAAACGACAAAAGAAAAGCACAGGCAGTAGAAATGCCTTGAAGGGTATAAGATGATGTGCAATAGCGGAGAAGATAAATGAAACTTTAGAGAAGATGAATAGAATCAGACTGAAAAATTTAATGCCACAGCCGAAATTTGAGCTGCGTATTTCCAGCCTACCGTGGAGTTGCTCTAACCCACTAAGCTATCATGCCGGTCAACATTAAATTCAACTATTTTTCGATAAACCGCATTCTGAAATTCACTTTATAGATGGAATGGCACTTAAAAGTATTAAGTCTCGGGAGCCTAAGAAGCCTAACAAAGTTTAGGCGAAACGTCAGCAAGATTTTTAAGTCAGCACGACGCGGACCACATCGGCAGGCAATTAAAGAAGTATAGTTCTCCGGAAATTGAAATCTACTTATTGTTTTTTTTTTTATGGATATTGCAACTGTTCTTTGTCCCCATTCTTGTACAGCGAAATGTCTGGATATTAGTTTTCTGAAAATCGCTCTCTTATTTGGCAGGCTTCTGGTTTGATGTAGATGTAAAGCTAAAGGACAGGTTTTCAGGTTACATTTGCATTTAACTGTATGATTTTTTATACTTACATTATATACTGTTAACGAGTAACTGACTCTATAAATATTTTGGCTGTTATGCTTTCTGGATGCTTCTGATAATTATTGTGTTTAAACCATTCCCTTCTTTTTTCAACATCTACGTATCTTTTTTGTTCAAATAAAATGATTCTAGAGAGTAATGCCCAATTTCCTGGCCATTTTGAGTAAGATCTTCGCATTGTAAATTCATTGTTACTGCATTCTTCCCCTCAATGGTATTTATTAGGGCCCGGATTTTATGTAATTAAATATTCTGTTCCTGCATATGTGGTCATAAGAAAAGCTAACATTTTGATGAATTACATTGAAAGGCTGTTATTACAAAGTTCTATATTACATATTTTAGCTATAATACACATCTGGTAACATAATACATAATTTTACATATTTTAATATTATTCCGGATTTTTATACATTTTCATTCATTATAGTTACATAGAAGGAAATATCGCAAGTTTAATTATTGTACGCCTCATCCACTGTCGTTATTGTTGCCTCGCTATGATACTTGTTCAGCGGCTCACTTTGTTTCTTCGCTGCATTAAATACACGAAGTGCCAACAGCTTGACAACAGGGGTCCTGGGTTCGATTCCCGGCTTGGAGTGGTGATTTTCTCCAACCATCCCTATATTCCCCGGAGTCTGGAAGTATGAATGAGAGTGCGAATGTGTGTGTGTGGGTGATCTAATGATTAAAATAGTCTAAAGTATCAGCAACCCAACGTCTACGTGCTCCAAATCAGAACGGCCGCCGATATGACCATTGCAGTTAAAGGCAACTACAACGATGATGGCTATTTAAAAACAATTTTAGTCCACGTGTTCGATGCGGACAATAATGACTAGTTGTAAACGTGTCAGAAAAAGAAAGCAAAAGCTTTAGAATTTCTAACAGCCAGTTACATGGAAGTTAATTAAAGTATCGGTTGCGTCTTCATGATCATCAAAACGGAAAACTTAGATTTCGGTAGACGTTCTTTAATCTGATGGTATAACATTCCTCTGTCAAACTCGTGATATAGGCTGTATGATGAAATCTCAAATTGAACTGCATTTACGAAGCATTCTACATATTAGCAATAAACAACGTGGTTCTTTGAAGAAACACGTAGTACTTAGAAAGTTACAGGGGGGGGGGGGCAGTCTACCTCATCAAATAGTTTTACAGACAACTGTGCATGGCATAAGTTGCAGTGAACATAAAGGCGGCCTTCCACAATCTCTCAGTACAAAATATATGTCTTCTTGCGAAACATTGTCAGACAGAAGACTGTGCTTGACAACAGAACATTTGGAGAGGTATATTATAATTAACCTAATTATAACTAGACCGCGAACAAAATCCAGCTAGAGGCATGGCTTACCAACACTAGCTTTCCCCCTCTACCGTCATTTCAGGTTGCCTCTCCTCCATCGGGCGGGCTGCACTATTCATCTGTTTAACTCGCTTTCGCATTCACTGTTAAATTCACTCTTTGCATTTTCTGCCAAATCACTGCTTAGTTCCTCAGGGTTTAAAGAAACTATGAAGGAAGGGAGGGGTGGGAGTCACGTGATGCTCACGAGAAGGCTCTCCTCGCGCATGCACACACCGACTGCATTTTGTTTGCGGTCTACCTGTAGGCATACTATTCTAATGTGACTTAAAGGAATGGGAGAACTTGTAAAAGTGAACTGATTAATAAACATAGAGATTTGAATAGCTTATCCGTGAGTTTATGTTTTGTAGTAAAGAAATAAAACTTTGGATGCTATAAGTGCTTCATTACATATTCATTTATATATTTCAGCAATTTTGGTTGTATATTTGTGTTCATATTTCTTAATTTAATATTACAAAAAATCCGGCCCCTAGTTATTATAAATTAATAATTCAGGATGAACGGGGAAAATAAACTATTGTGCAAAATAATGAAATACGTTTAATAAAACTAATTCGCTATGTTATATGCAATCTGATAATTATTGAGCTCAAAGTTATTACTTTCTTTTTACAAATCTATGTATCTGTTTTGAACATATAAAGTAACTCTAGAGAGTAGTGTCCGAATTCCTAGGCATTCCTCGCGTCGTAAATTTGTTACTTCATTCTTCCCTAAATGGTTATTATAGACCAATAGTGTTAGTGGTTTGCATATAAGAACGCGAGTTATATTAAACGTGTTTCAGCATTTTACACAACAATTCTCTTATTTTCGCTGTACATCTTGAATGTATGCCACAAACGGTGAACTCTATATGGACGCACCAATTATTCATATTCAAATGCACTGAATATGAGTGCATGGGTTTCAAATTATTCATTGAGAACACACGCTTACCACTCATTCTATTTGTTTGAGGAATTTGGAGTAAGAGACTTGCACCAGAGTCAAAGTAAGTTGGTAACACATCGCCAGTTGTTTCTTTGGCTCACAGAATGTCAAGGGTATTTTTATGTAGTATTAAGTAAAACATCAAACCATTACCTTTGTCCAAAGCTTTTTGCTAAGTCTTTACATCCCGCCAGCTCTAAACATCATTTCGCACTTTTGCTCACAGAACATAACAGTTCTACCCGCAGGCTTTAAGGCCGAAAAGGAAAAGATACTGCTCTTTTTTCCTGCTATGTTCCATCAGGGAAGTGAGTGGGTTTCCCCCGAGATATTTTGTCGCTGTTCTTTGTGATGTTAAACCAGCCAACAAAGACTTAAAAGATTCCACTCGTTACGCGACTGGATACCGAACATCAAGCACTGCAGAAATGTGCATTGTAATTACAAACTTCATTTTCTCGGAATGCGCAGAACGCATTTAGAGGAAAGATTTAACTACATTATCTTCCTAAAGTGAAAGTGGTTTCTCAAATATGTCATCAAAATTATTTTAACAAAAGTGGAGAAATTCTCACAGCCATCATGATTGAATGAATTAATTTTACTTTTTAACCGAGCATCACCAACAGCTTCAAAACAGATACTATCCTGATTTGCCAGGAAGGATGAAGCCAAAAAAAGTGGTCGCAATATATACTAGTGTCCAAAAGTTAAGCATAATTCGTAAAATGCGGAATCGAAAGGGAAAACGATAAGTGGACGACAATAAACATGCATATTGTGACGACCTAACCATGGATTGAAAAGGATAAAGGAGCACATGGCCAGATCGTACACGCGGGGAATGGTTAAGCGGCAGGGAATGCATGCTTTACGAGAGGTTGTGTTTTCTATCAGGTTCATTCCTACAAAAGGTATGGTAATACTAATTAAAGGTACAATTCACTTAATAAGAATATTTACTAAACTAATTAATTACAAAAATGGTCACTCGGACCCGTACCTGTCCCAGTCAGGGCATTCCGCCCTGCCAGATCGCAGACCTGCACACAAAGACAATGAGATTCACACTTTACATTCACTTATACCAGAGCTGGAGGAGTGGGGGAGTGACGTCACACGTACTACTGAAGTCACTATTATTAGTATTAATTAATACAGTCGCTTGTGACAATATCTTTCCTTAATTGTGCTCTGTATACAGTAAAGGAATACCCTCCCCTCTGAATCAACAAGTACTTCGAAAGTCAATAAATAGAGCACCAGACCCATGACACTCATTTTTACTCCCTCTATATGAACAGAAGATTGATTCTTATAAGGGTACACATTTAGATGACCCTGTTTTGTAGGATAGAATAATCGGACACCTACAGGCAGGTCAGACAGAGGAAAGTCCCGAGCCCTAAGTACAGCACAAAATGTCACTTCTAGGTTTTGGTTACGGTTTCAAGACACAGGAGATTCGTTATATGCCAACAGCAAGACGATCGGAGGGTGCCTATAAACAAACTTGGAGCCGCTTCAGGAGTTTGGATTTTTAGTAAAACTGTACGAGAGTACTGGAGGCTAAAAGCATTCTGTCTCTACGCGGACATCCAATGGTGTGTTTTCGCTCACTCGTGTATACGAGTGTATATCTCGTGTTATCTCAAATATAAGTTCCCGTATTCTGTGGGAACGTGAACTTTGCGGATTGAATAAATGGCGGGACGTGATGTTCACAACGGAGTCCAGGTTCAGCTTGAGTAGTGCTTCTTGTCCCACAATATTATGGAAAAAAAACATGGAACCCGGTTTCATTCCAAAAAATATTGTGGAAAACCTTCCATTTGATGGTGATATCGATGATGCTGATGTAGTACTAGTATGGCCAGGCATCAAGTTCAATGGACCTATAGATTTGCTATCTTCGAATGTGATGTGAATGCCCAGAGAAAAAAAGAGATAAGGCATTGGAATCACATGTGTGACTTTTCATAGGTACAGTTTGTCCACACTTCCAACTAATCACGTCCGCATTGAATTCACCTGGTGAGGGGGAAGATATCCAGCGCATGGACTAGTATCTCAAGATATGAAACCAACAGAACAGGTGACGAGTTCAAGGCCCGCAGTCTCCGCGAGTAACTTCAAACCTCGCAGTGCTACAAGGAATGGAAATAGTTGCCTGCAAAGTTCTTGTACCACCTTATAGAGACCATACCACAGCATTAGGGGACTCGTAGACATCGGATCATGTGTGATTCATTCGGATAGTTTAGTAACAAAACATTGAATTATGCTTAGCTTTTGAATAACAATATATTTTATTTGGATTTCTTTGCTAATTCCTTGATACTTCCTTTATAGCTCGTGTAATCCTATTTTTAATATATGTTTCTGACTATAGGTGTCCGTAAATGAGTTCGATTAATGTTTTCCCCTGTGTTTTACTGAACACAGGTATCTGTTTTACAATGGGAAGTTCGATATTGATTTTAATATTCTGTTCCAGTTTTTTATTTTCATTTCTTCGAGCTTCTTTAATATACGGTAGTAAAAAATATATAACATATTAAGCACACGATAATCATACATCAGATAGATAAAGTAACGCAGGTGGCATTTAGCACCCAAGATCTGAAAGGATCTTTTGGACACACATTCGCGGGAAGAGCGAATGCGATACAATGGCCGTAGGACAGACCTAGGAAAAACAGACTTCCCTACGAATTGCAGGTTTGACCACGCAGCTGGGGAGGGGGGCCGCGTTCAGCGGCGACTCGCCCAAGCAACTGGAGAGTGGCTCACAGACTCCCGATCATCGAGAACCGGGAAAACATAGATGTAGAGGTTCGAATGGCCGCTCTCTGCCGAAGTTTCAAGTCGCAAACCTTGCGCCATTTGTCCGCCTCGACTGACACATAGCCACGGAATCAACTTGAAACGTAGAAGAGTAATATGAAATGAAAACATGTGACAGAGGGCGACTTTGATAGAAGACACCACTTAATATTCCCCTTACCGACCACGAAAAATCGTGGAAAAGAAAGATGGTCACAGTTGCCAACGCATCAGAAATCGAACCCCGGATTTCCCCACTGCTAGACTCACACCTTTCCGCGGAGTCATTTCGTTTGGTATATGACAATCATACTGAGAATTTTATTCAAGCCAATATTGAAAGATTAAAATATTCATTATTAGGCTCTTAAAACTGAATATAATTATTGTAGCAACTCAATATTTTGACTATAAAATTAAACGAAAAAGCAGCAACACTTTGAAAATAGTTTGCATGTTAACGAGGTCAAGACACAAAATGTTTTCTTGTAGTCAGCAATGATACAATGCTCTTAGATCTATAATGGCTAATTTCATTTTTATTTAAAATTCTATTTGTCACAAAAATACCTAAAACCCCAAAATGATTTCTATGGGAATGTTATTAAATCGAACTTGCAGAAAATGATGAACATTCACTTTAATTATTGTATGGCGCTTGGAGTGCTAAGCAATACACAATGAATTATGGCATCAGCTGTCAGGTGCACCGATTGCTACCATTTCTGCTGCACGTCCAAACAACTGACGAACGCTTTTTTCTGTGTTAATGCGACAAGGACCATGGAGAAAAATTATTATTCTGGCAAACTTCGAGTTTCATTACTCGTCAGCAAACAAGCCCTCAACAACTTGTTGCAGAAACTGTGTGTTAACGGAAGCATGTTCGTTTTATATGACGTCATCTGTTATCTTGTTTGAGGATGAATTAGAACCTCCTAAAGCATTTCCAATACTGCTTCCGCCATAGGCTTTGGACCAAAGTACTTGTTAACGTGTAAATCATCTTTTTCACATTTTGTTATGCTTAAATTAAGAATGTGATTATAGCACATATCCAGTTTTGCTCCGCAAAACCATGATGTATATGTAGTATAAATATAGGCGGTATCACACGGTGGGATACTGTCAAATCACACTGATATTTAAGTGAGCTCAGAAGCATAATCTAGCTCTGAGAATATGGATCACGCTCGTATGAAACAGGTTAAAGAGGGCAACTTCTTTGCCCACATTTAAGAAAACTACAACTGCGGAAGGGCGTAAATGCCTATAAGTGTGATTACAAGGTTCCTAGAAAGAAACACATGTCATGCGTTCACCTGGGTTCTCCTCATGACAAGTTCACGCATCGGTGAGGATATAGATATTATAGTATTGACATAAAATGTGATCCCTGTATTATTTACTCGATGTAATTTAGCTTAAGAATGGTAACTAAGCAAGATATGCTACTTATAAGATGCGATATTCAAATGTTTATGGTAAAAGGCTACTAAAATGTAAAGAAAAAACAAATGGGAATACCAAGAATTCCAGAATTTAAGCTTACAAAAAAGTTGTGTCACAAATTGTGTGTGTTAATCCTGTGATAATCATATCTTTTCACGTTTCCTTGTAATTCAAAATTATATAAAACTCAATCAAATGAAGTGGATAGTGGGTCATTTACAGAATATTCAAAATATGTATTTTTCTCACGTCAACATTTTAAACTTACAGCATTTCAATCAAACTTTTAGGCGTGTTTGAGGGGGGAGGGGGAAATGACATTTCCATGTATAACTTTGTGACCGAGGAATTTTCTTGAACTTCCTCGAGTCCCATCTTTGGCAGATGCTTAACTGAAACATTAATTTTGTAATTTGGGTTTCAAGTCAAGCTGTTCACAAACACACGAATGGGCGCATATATCCACGCGCTCCGATTATTCTTTATAAAGACTAGATTCAACTTCAACAATACCGAAACGTGTGTTAACAGTGAAATCTCAATAGAAAATGCAATCCTTCCTCTTACTATACAGAATGGGTAACCAGAAGAGAAAGGACACTAAGGTATCCGAAGTTATGCTGAAGAAATTCAAAGTCGAAGTACGGTTAAGTTTGTAACTTCGATGTTTAGAGTTCTGGCCTTGAACGGTTTCGAAAAAAATTGCTTACTAGCAAACTCCACAGTGCCTGTGGAACTTAAGTAAAAGGGGAGACAGCTGCTAGATGCTAGACGATTATATTCCAGGAACCTCACAGAAGAGCAAGGGCAGCATCTAGCTTTGAAACATAAATAATTACATAAAAAACTATATTCCTCTATTCTGCAGACCAGTAAACTGTTTGCTCTGGCAAATGAGATTGAAAGATTAAATTTAACTAACAATAACGAACGTCATATGATAAATATGTATTTAATTAAAAAGATGCATTTCCTGGGCACTTATTCTCCGACATTATTAACATATACGTTTGGTTTAATACATTTTTAGCTATGAGTATTCAGCTGACAATTCCTTCCAGCAGAAAATGACATGTAGTAGTCGTGCCAAGGTAGCTTCACGGTGAAGTGCTTCTGTTGCTCCAATTTTTTCTTCCTTCACATTATCAACCAAAATGTGCAAGAAAATGAGATCTACACGCGTATATAAATAAATTAGCCTAAGAAACTTCTGAAACATGGATAACATCCCATAAATTATATTTTAAGGCCTTCATGCTGGACGAGTGTATGGGTGTAAATTGATCAATTCTACCGCAAGAATTAAACGAATTATGTATTTAAAATTTGTGTACTCAGATCATTGTTACAGATTCATAATGAACAAATAAAAAGCACTGACATACAGTTCCAAAAGAAAATGAAAAATAACAACCACGGAGCCCCAACTCTATAAAAGTGCTGAAACATACATCCATTGACATTCACACAGGCAGGGCATGGTTCACCATTATTTGCTGTACCCTTTCATCGCTCATTTCAGCTGCTACACTGACTAAGCATGCTGCAAGATTTTGTTGCAGTGAACATGGCTTTCATAAACTCAGGTCCCATGAGCGAGCCAGCCAGGCAATGGGCCCACCCAGATCCATTCAGTGAACTCAGAATGCCTCTGTCAAACGGGCAAGGACTTCATTCCCAAAAAGAGCTAGTGCCCTTTTCGTGTTGAACATTCTGTCTCATGGAACGTTCATATGGAACAGATGCGGTAGTTAAAGCAGAACTTCTTGCAAAAAGCATGTATTGGCCTTGAATCGTCATGGCAGAAGACTGGACTTCACAATCATTCACAATTCTTGTTTACACATAACATCAAGTTTCATTTGATGCGATCATTCAGACATGGCATTGAGCTTTCCAAAAGCCCAAATAAGAGTATTAGGAAAATTAATCTCTCACATGTCAAACATGCATAATATAAGTTACAAAGTCAGATTGGGGACTTTTTGTTCGAATACAAATTAGAAAACTGTTGTAATGGATAGTTACCCGGCTCCGAGCACGAACTCTCAAGACGATATGGATGCAACTACTACAGAATGTTAGAGTTGAGGACTCGTGAAGAATTCTGCTTCCTCGGCCTCAGAAATGCACACAGAAAGGCCCTGTCCTTGACATCTTGCTCATCTGCGTAATATGCCAAGTATACTTAGTCTGTGATAATTAAACTGCCCTGAGGAAATCACTTATTATGTACTTTAGCAGCACAATCAGAACATATTGCCCATATGCATGTACACCAATCATTCCATGTGTAAAGTAGCGAACAAACGTGTAACATTATGCAAGGAAGAACTGTAGTGTACTGAGAAGTACGAGAATGTGTGAATGAATGACGAGGACAGAATGTCAACAAATAGAAGTAAACAAATCTCATCTCAGGCAGTAATTAAATGGAGTGAATGCAAGAGGCCAAACTTGCCGACTTGATTCGAAAGAGTGATGGCTGACAAACTCCTGTCACACTGCAACGAGCATCTTTTTCTTCTCGCATTCTTTGTGTTCTGTATTTTTGAGTCAATAAACAGAACATCTAACACTTCAAGTTGCATATGATTTATTATCGCATTCCCCTATGTGACATCGAGCAATTTAATGGCATAAATGGACCGAAACAAGGGTTGCAAACAATGGTATGTATTTCTAAACAAGATATTTACGTGTACTCAAAGCCGCAGGAGTAATTTAGAAACAGTTGCACATCAGAAGAATCTGTATGAAATGCTAATGAGAAAGATGGAACTTTCTCACATTACAGTTTTCCTTTTGACAATTCAGCATATTGGAAGGCACAAAATTGAACATACAGAGTTCTAAAAATCAAGAGCTTTCCTTGTTCCTTTACATTCTACTTACTCCTGCAGAAAAAAATTACAAAGAATGTATCTAAAAAGCTACTCTGTGAGGTGCACGAAGCATGCATAATAAGGTGCTACATTGGGGAGTAATTTCAGATTTCAAAAATAAAAATCTGTGGAATATCTGTTGTGAAATTACTTCTGGGATTAATATAAGAGAAAGCGCAAATTGTAATGAATTATATTTTCTGCTAAACTGAAACCTCAGCTAACTTGCTTCTCTGATCCCCTATATCTTTCATCCTAATTTCACGATAGAATTAAGCATAACATCAGTGTAAGTCTAAAAACTTAATACATTTGCGATACAACTTATCAGGAATTTAAAAATTAAACATTCCCAACTGAAGGTATACGAAAAGACACCCACTAAATAGCGTATAATACAAGTTGAAAGCGGCAAACAGCCACAGATAATCAGCTTATTAGGGAGACTTATCATCGGTATTAATAATAATTATTACTTGACTAACATTGCCGAGGAATCTGTTGTTGGTGAAATATTTCCACTTTAATGTTATTTAAACATTTCTTCTTCGTCTAAAACCACGAAAAATGGACTGAACAGTAATAATAATCTAATAGGTAACATAATTCCACGAATTGACCTGAAATATATGACTCCTCTATGAAGAAGGATAATCGTACCACAATGCTCAGGTGAATGCAATATTTGAATGAGTTTCGGAAATAAAAACTTTCTCTTTCTTCTCCTCCTCGTCTATATCTTTGGGCAGTCACTGTTTCATGGGTGAATCAAGTTCTCCCTCAGCACTCTGTTTAGCCGTTCTGGGTATATTTCTCCTTCTGGGTGGATGGTTGTCCTTTACTACACGTACAATTCATTTTCCAACATCCTAAATACATTATTTGTCCTCCTCCGTACAGCCCAATCTGTCACGGGATGGATCTTACCATCCTTAAAATAGTCTTATTTCTTACTCGGTCATGCGACATTTCTCTGAATCATGTTCTCGTGATCATTACCATATTTCCATGGTGTAATTCATTAATGGTCCCCAAAATCCAACCGAACATCCACGTAGAAGGGACTAAGAAAACTCCATAATAAGTTATCCTTTCATAAAGGTGTATGTGCAGATGTATATACACCGAAGAAGCAATGCTGCGGTGCAGAAAATGATCCTTCACTGAGCATACGGGATCTCTCACCAAATGGATATTAGTGATTCCACGGTGTGTAGAATGCTGTTGCAGAACCTGTTATATTGCAACAGTAATTTTGTAAGTAGTATTTGGTTCAAACTATATACCACCTCATTTTGCCACATCGAAGGACTATTTAATTCCTTTAATTCCCATAGTTGGGCTTTCGGGAATCACGTTCCATGTCTGTGTGATCGTATCAAATTATATTTGATGTCCATTTATGGGGTGGGGGCGAATTGTACCCAACACACTAACCATACTAGAAGCAAGCTCAAGAAAAAAAATTAGCCAGCCAGCTTTAAAATTATAATCAGAAATATCTATTCCGTTGGTCCCATATAATATTTAAAATAGTATGTTCATCCTTTGATCAAATACATCAATAAAACATTAATTAACATTATATATAGCAGAATTCACTGCTGAGCACCTTGCATTCAGTTTCCCTGAAGCTGGCCACAGAACGGCCATCAAAACTTCAACAGCAGTTACGATTAGAATACACAGCTAATATATACACAAAAAATTTCAACAATGCCGGACTCTGTAGTTCTAATTAGTGTCTACAGGAAGGAGTATTTTGGAATCTGTTTATTTACCACTGAGCTCTAGTATGCCCTTATACTCAGCTTAGGAACATCCTAAATAATTACAGATATCACATTTCTCGTATCGTCGTTTTCTTTTTAGAAGGAATACAGGACAGGAAGTATATTAATAGCTGTCTCCAATATATGTAGAAGGAAGTGTTGCAAAATGGTTCTTGAAATAAAGTGATTCCTTTACATTTTGTGGGTGATGAGAGAAAACTGGTTAAAGACAGCCTATGTTGACTGCTTACTGCTCAAATTAAATACAGAATACGCGGAGTGGTGCTGAGATTTGACAAAACTCGCATTGTCCATTTGGCGATAGGCCTCAGTTCTCCAAACAAAACGGCCATCAGATTCTAATAAGGTAAGGGAAAAGAAGGCAGAGGTCATATGATTAATACAAGTAAAGGTTAACCACCACAAATTAGATATTTGTTTGGCATGCTTCAAGGGGAAAAATGAATGTACAAGTCAGCCCTTAAAGCCAAGCTCTGGGAAATTAATCAAAGATCAAAGTTTATAGAGGTAATTATTGGAGGCACTCTGCAAGCGTGCAAAGTAGATAAAGTGGAGAATTAAAATAAAAGAAGTTAAACTGTAAATATATCGAAAAAGTAATTTAAAACGGATATCAAAACAACTGTGAAAGATTGCCTAATATCCTACAAATGGAATCAAGACACAACGATAAGGCTAGGAAGACCAATCTGGAGAACTTTGGACTGCAGGAATGATGTTAAAAAAAACTAAGCATTCAGGGATTTGAAAGAGGAAAATTATTTCAACTGAAAAAAGCCATAGAGGAACACGACTGATAAACAGTCAGTTGTAATAAACTCGCCACATTATTATTCAGTAACTGAGAAATAAGAAGCACTTGACATCAAATGAAGAAGCATTTAAGGCAATCAGTGTTAAAAATAATTAGGTACTTTAATCAAGCATCGCAAATGTGAACTTCATAGTTTTGCGATAGATTTGGAGCACAAAGAGGATCAATCAAGTGGTAAGGAGTAATCAATTGCCTAGGACATAAGCCGACAGGACAAGTGATGATTATTTTAGTTCAACCAGAGTCGCACGCGATCAGATACATATACAAATGTCGAAGCCACGCACCAAGACGACGCCTGGACAATGAGCGTTAACTTGTGCTAATAAGTTACGTCATAAGGGAGGTCAGAGGTTCCATTCTACAACTCAAGCTTTTATTAACTTCTTTCAGAATAAGAAGCATATATTCTTTTCTCGCTTTGGACAATCGTTGGGTTATAAAAGGTAGTTTCTGGTAGTTTCTAAGTTTGACTTTAACACTACTACTATATAAAAAATCTAGAAAATTATGTCACATGGAAAGTCACGAGAAAAAATATTTGAATATCAGAGACATGAATTACGAAAAATCATGCGTACCATTGTAATTTATAGGCTATATAGGACTACCATTAAGTGTGACACCATTAACTTCTGTCATGTGGTCATAAATAGTTTCTCGTTTAAGACCAAATCCTCCCTGCAGAAATTTCCCGGCATTCTCTGTGGCATTCATATGGACACATTTGATGAAACGATAGAAGTGGCAGAAAATGAAGAATCAGGTATCGAGGAATTCTCTTAACGGACCCAATAAGTAAATAATAAATGAGATCACTAAGGAAGACTCACTGGATGAAATTGCTACTTGGAGTTGGTCAATCCAGGACAGGATCGAGAACTCGGAAAAACACTATGTTATTTCGGTAAATGTACACCAAGTGAAAAAAGGTGTTTTTTTCTGTTGCCTACATTTGCCCAAAAACCACAACTTGGTGAACGATTATAATATAGTGATCCTCCAGAAATAAGAGTGCTTTCAGCTATCAGAAGCTTTGAAGAAGCCATCATTCTAACGTCAAGTCAAAAATCTCTTATCTTCAACAGTCTCAGTTACACTCGTAGTTTTCCTGGTGTTTTTCAAACAAAAGTATATTTTACTATCAACTGAGTCTTATTTGATATAAGAAACCAATACAAATAACAATGTATCTGCCACATAATGTAGATGGTAAGCACTAAAAGAATAACAACTTGTTGCACTGATCTTCATCTTAAACTGTGTATGGACAACCTACACCAATCTAAAGAGCAATTTTACTGATAGCTATGCGACCGTTTTGCTTAATGGGATAATATGTATAGTACTTCTAGTGTGTAACATGCTTCGTGCCAAGTTCTCTCTCAATCTCGCCACAAAGTGTGGCTTTCCTTTTAGCTAGTCTTAAAGAACTTACAAAAGACTGCTGAGTATCTAAAAGTAAAAACATCAGTCAATTGTATAAAATCATTTTAAATGATTTGCAACGAGTAAAGGGATAAAGCTACTTATAGTTATTTGGAAACTGATACAAGTAATGACAGAAACATTATTCATTACGTAAGTATAGACACTATCGCTGGAACCTTTAATTAATATACGGCACGGTTTCTCAAGAGAGCGTGGCTCTATCAGTATGTTACGAGATACCATCTGGTTGATTGAAATGTATGTGCCTTGAAGCACACAATGTGCATACTTAAAATTCGTTAATGGTCTTCTTCGACCTTTGCACTCCCTTAATCTAAGACCAATAAATGCACGAAAAATGCAACTTAATGTGCAAATGCAAAAAGAAAATAAGTACCAAAAGTACAAAATAATGTTTAGTTACTAGTGCTTTATGTAAAGCTTCGTTATTGTAATTATTAACTATAATACTTTGTGCATAATTTATATTGGATCATGATCTCGTATTCTATACAAACAATCCAGTATATTAACGAGTTACGGAAGGCTCTACATAATTTGTAGCTGCTAGTAGCCACAAATTACGTTACCGGAACTTGTAAACTATATAAAGTAACTATAATGGCTTTAACTGCTTCAACCCAACGTATAAATGATGCCAAATTCACTCATTACAGCTAACACTGGGTACAAATAAAGCAGAATAAGCTTCCTTTCCGTTTAGCCAGAACAACGTGCAGTTTAGGTTAAATGTACAGCAAACCGATTAGATAGATCGTTTTAATACAATTATAACCTCAGGAGATTTCGAAGTGATTTTTATGTTGAAATGATGCGAGTTCATTTTCACAAATCCATGTTTTCTAAACTCAGATCATTCTACTAAACATCAAAATTGTGTTTTTAACATCAATATTAGAAGTATGTGTGCATTGTTTAAGCTTGGTTTCCAGATTTTAATAGCAGAAAGCTGAAACTAACAATTTGCGAAAGCCCTCAAATTATTTATTTGATTGCATGACTGTATGTGAAAATGTCAAAGAAAACGAAAGCGCCCTTTAGACGGTATTTGCTCCACCACTTTTACCATGAACGTTAAATTTGGTCTGTTTCTTATACGCACAATATATTTCCTATTTTGGGAGAGAGACGTACCTCTCCATATGATTTCCATAATTGAACTCATATAAATTAAACATTTTTGAGCCGTGTGACTCAGTTATACGAATTGCTTGAAAGCTGCAATGTGCCGATTATAATTGTTTTCTCAAATTCATAATTCTTTGTTCTTCTTCGTAATCTTATACCCGGCCTCAGAAACCATTTGGTGATTTTGTACAATTTGACACAATTATTTAACATTGGGTAAACTTGATTTCTATGTAAGCAAATCCTAATGATGTGTGTATTTTAGTGATAATGGACAATGGCCCAGTTAGAAGATAAACACTTGTTTCCATAACTTAGACCTAACATTATGCTGATTAAAGCAGACCAAAATTTCTGACCGTGAGTTTAGCTCACACTTTCATCAACTCATTTCAATCTCCCTAAACTATCTTAATTTGTTTCCGATCGTCACTTGCTTTCTGCACCGATCTGGAAAGTTCAATTAATTGAAACAGAAGAAGAACAAACAACACAAAGAAAAAGAGAAAGAGTACTTGAACGCAGATTGATTAATTAATACGTTTATATACTTTTGCATTTGTGCTTGTAATTCTTATAACTTTAATTGTATAGACAATTAAATTCCACTCAAATTTGTACTTTTTTCTAGATCTGCTCTTGTACCGCTAGCATATTTATCATAAAAGTCAAGAACACTTGTGAGATTACTTTGAAAAGCTGTGCATCAGCTTTGTGGGTGTTAAATGATGTGCTATTTTATTTATTAAACTCAGCCGTCTCAAATAACTTTTAAAATATCGAATAAACAAACTAGCAGTTAATTGATGGAAATTAATCATTTCTCCACACTAGCCGTATATAGACTAAGATATTTGATGGATAGAGTCAACATGAAAAATTCACTGCCATAGCCGGGATTTGAACCACGGATCTTCTGGTTTCCGTCCAGCCGCACTACCATTGTGCTACTATGGCCAACGTGCCGACATGACATTAAATTCTCCATTTGACTCGTATATTTCCCCGGTAGACCACTAGGGGCTCTCGCATCCGAGATACACCGTTCGTGGCGACTTACTATTGTAAGTACTTAAGTCCCAGGCTTCATCATTTAACTCTTATTAGTTAATTGATGGAAATTAATCATTTCTCCACACTAGCCGTATATAGGCTAAGATATTTGATGGATAGAGTCAACATGAAAAATTCACTGCCATAGCCGGGATTTGAACCACGGATCTTCTGGTTTCCGTCCAGCCGCACTACCATTGTGCTACTATGGCCAACGTGCCGACATGACATTAAATTCTCCATTTGACTCGTATATTTCCCCGGTAGACCACTAGGGGCTCTCGCATCCGAGATACACCGTTCGTGGCGACTTACTATTGTAAGTACTTAAGTCCCAGGCTTCATCATTTAACTCTTATTAGTTAATTGATGGAAATTAATCATTTCTCCACACTAGCCGTATATAGGCTAAGATATTTGATGGATAGAGTCAACATGAAAAATTCATGTCGGCACGTTGGCCATAGTAGCACAATGGTAGTGCGGCTGGACGGAAACCAGAAGATCCGTGGTTCAAATCCCGGCTATGGCAGTGAATTTTTCATGTTGACTCTATCCATCAAATATCTTAGCCTATATACGGCTAGTGTGGAGAAATGATTAATTTCCATCAATTAACTAATAAGAGTTAAATGATGAAGCCTGGGACTTAAGTACTTACAATAGTAAGTCGCCACGAACGGTGTATCTCGGATGCGAGAGCCCCTAGTGGTCTACCGGGGAAATATACGAGTCAAATGGAGAATTTAATGTCATGTCGGCACGTTGGCCATAGTAGCACAATGGTAGTGCGGCTGGACGGAAACCAGAAGATCCGTGGTTCAAATCCCGGCTATGGCAGTGAATTTTTCATGTTGACTCTATCCATCAAATATCTTAGCCTATATACGGCTAGTGTGGAGAAATGATTAATTTCCATCAATTAACTAATAAGAGTTAAATGATGAAGCCTGGGACTTAAGTACTTACAATAGTAAGTCGCCACGAACGGTGTATCTCGGATGCGAGAGCCCCTAGTGGTCTACCGGGGAAATATACGAGTCAAATGGAGAATTTAATGTCATGTCGGCACGTTGGCCATAGTAGCACAATGGTAGTGCGGCTGGACGGAAACCAGAAGATCCGTGGTTCAAATCCCGGCTATGGCAGTGAATTTTTCATGTTGACTCTATCCATCAAATATCTTAGCCTATATACGGCTAGTGTGGAGAAATGATTAATTTCCATCAATTAACTAATAAGAGTTAAATGATGAAGCCTGGGACTTAAGTACTTACAATAGTAAGTCGCCACGAACGGTGTATCTCGGATGCGAGAGCCCCTAGTGGTCTACCGGGGAAATATACGAGTCAAATGGAGAATTTAATGTCATGTCGGCACGTTGGCCATAGTAGCACAATGGTAGTGCGGCTGGACGGAAACCAGAAGATCCGTGGTTCAAATCCCGGCTATGGCAGTGAATTTTTCATGTTGACTCTATCCATCAAACTAGCAGTTATTTAACGATATTTCTGGCAGGCTCTGGTGGGTTTTAAAGCGGCACGGCGGGGACAACGGCCACGATAACAATTCTTACTTAGTCGCTAACGAAATTAAACATCCGTGACTTATTTGTAAAGCCGTCCTTATTTCTAAGTCATTGCGCATTCAACAAAAGGCGAAATAGCTGCAGCGGTTCGGAATTAATTAGGACACCGACATAAAAATGGTACCAAACAACGCTAGAAGCAGAAATAAATTCTCTGAGTGCTGCATTGGAGTTAGAAGTTGGAGCCGGCAGAGGATTTACGAGGGGACGCAGGAGCACGGATGCTGCATAGAAACACGGGGTCCCACAATTGCTATATCGGACTTTCTGGCGAGGCCCATTAACAACTACCTGGCACAACTTCGGAGAACAGAGTGCTGAAATAATGGCATCGATTACTGCAATTAGACGAATCCGATAATCTTCCAATTTATCTAATGTGGAAATGTGAATCAGGAGCCCGAACATTCTGGCCGGAGTAAGTAAAGCACTTAATGCAACAAAGCCTTCAATTAAAAGTTTTTAAGTTATGAATGTTTTGAGCGTATTTATTCGCAAACATTTCAATATATAGTTAATATTGTGGCGAATGTGAATAGTCATGCAGAACTGATGTGAAAATTTCCAAGTCACATAACGACAAAATTATATAGCTATTTGGGTTTTTTTCTTGCGATTTACATTCAACTTGCAAACATAAAAGAACTGAAAATTCCTGGTTAGAATACGCAAAAGTAAAACTATGTTCTTATTTTCATTTCCTCTGCCTCAATCAACCCGCAATTTGATATCAGCGTTTTACTGAAAACACTTGTTTTGGAATATCCAGGAAAAAGAAACGGAAAAAAGTAAAGTCGTGCATGGGAAAGAGAGACAGGGAAGAGGAGCGACAGAGCGAACTCTCTTAAAAAAGAATAGGATAAAAATGAAATTTCGCATATAAAGGCGGTTATTTTCAAATGATGCTTGACATGATTAAGCTGGATGCTTTTCTTCTTCGTTTGAAATGTATTGTATATATCTGAGAAAACATATACTCAAATAAAACCCTGCGCGCCTTGGTAGTGTGGTGGTAGCATGCCTGCCTCACGTTCAAGAGGTCCCAAGTTCGAATCTCGGTCAGGGTGAGTTACCTGGATAAGGTATTTTCCGGGTTTTCTCTTATCCTGTAAGACGAATGTCGGGTAGCTCTAAGCTTCATGGACCCCGGACTCATTTGAGCATCATTTCATCCATTCCATTCATCGTCCGATATGACTTAACGTTGGAGAACGTAAATTACAACAACAAAACAACAAAAATGCTCAAATAAAACCCTCTGCCGCGGGAAACGTATAGTTGTTAACGTATTAGATTTAAATATTTTTCATAGCACTAACCATTTCGAAACATTCTCTGTTGAATGCTGACGTCTACATTGGGTTAGAAACTATGCAATCTCCCCCCCCCCCCACCAAATAACAATTAACAAACAGGAATGTCTTTTTAAGGTTTCTTCCATACCGTATATATTGTCAAATATTCATGGTTAGTTAAACAACATTCCGAAGTATATACTAAATGCATTATAGTCAGTAAATTGTCACCACACAGTCTTCTGTATTTTCATACCATCGCGCCTTTCACAAGCAAAATCATATGCCCAACTTGTATAATCCTCAAAAGGTGGAGAAAACTTTCCTCAGCTTATTAAAACAACCGATCGGTGAATTTACAACAAAATACAATTTATTTTAAAACAATCACATTTTTTTTCTTTTTGCCTTGAATTGTGTACATTTATAGGGAAATTGGTATAAAACTCGTGTTTATAAGTGAACGGTTTCAACATGATTCATTTCAAAAATTTCGATTGTTTTCCACGAAAATGCTACTTACGATTATTGTAATTAAGAGACTAAGGAAATGATTTTATAAATAAAAATTCCAGAGGGAATATGTTTTATTTTTTTATATTGTTTTAAAGTTACTTAATTTTTAAAAATGATGTACACATTTTAATTTACCAGATCGGTGAAAACGGCACACATTGGCGTACAAAAATAGATTAATAACTTTCAATTAGCACTCGTATCAGGAAGACGTAGCGTTTTATGGTAAGAACTTAACATTTATAACTGAGAAAGCACCTCTTTCGCGGTGTATGGTCATGGCCAAATAAAAAGTTTTTTTCTTCCAGACAATTCGTCTGCAACTACGGCGGCAGACATCTTTAGTGGTGAGGCGAATGCCTCGCAGTGTAGATTTCGACGGTTACTAATGCGATGCATTTTGGAGAGCTTTGGAGAGGAGGATAACAAGGATAACGGATACACAGGAATAACAAGGGAGAACGTGACGAAAATTTAAGGCGAAAACAAAGGAAGGGAAAGGAATTCAAGGTAGTTCATGAGACCGTACCACTCTAAACACCCGCGAACTTATAGTACGATGCTATGGGAGAATAAAATGAGATGTGGGGCGGAGTTGGACGATGGCCCTATCTACTGCTATAGTGTGTTCTCTTGTGAAGTGTAATGATATCTCCGACGGTCGTTACAAACGAGTTGGTCGTCACGCCATCCCAATGAGGTTCATCAATGTCTCCCTGGAAGTTATTGATTAGTTCCCAACAGATCGGTGATTTTTTGTTCGTACCTTTCTTCCTTGACCCTCGTATGAAAAGCGTAGCCGTCTACACTGAGCTGATAATTTCTCTTGCGTGATTGCTGTGGATATATTGTGAATGAGGCTGTGTTACTTGAAGTTGCGTATCGAAGTTTTGTCTTATATCAATGAGTCTTCTAGTAAAGTGGATGAGTCTTCTAGTAAAGTGGATGAGTCTTCTAGTAAAGTGGCCCTGGCGGTTAGGTGGAGGAGCTCACGTGGTTTCAAAGAAACACGGACGAAGCTTCTTTTGATGAGGTAATCGGTGAAGGCCGTGTACTCTGAACTGTGGAAACTGCGGTGAGTTACTGTCGTTCTGGATAGAGTGTGTCAGAATTATGGCAAGCTGAACCTGGTCTTGTTAGAGCTTAAACACTTTACGACAATGTGCATTTTGTACGGCAGCGGTTCTTGCTTATGTTGAGAAGTGAAAGAAGGTAGCAAGACTGCTCCTAGAAGCGCTGGTGGATAGAGTGGATATTGCCTCTCGTATATAACCTCCGAAGCTTGCGTCTTCCCACACTTGAGAGTCCTGGCCCTTTGATTTTAGATGACCAGACCTATTGGATGGCAAGGTAAAGTACCGCGGCAGGGAGTCGCTGAACATGTATAACATCGAGATACGAGTGCCAATCGAGGCTGAGGTATCTACTTTACGGCGCCGCTCGTGTGAATAGATCTGATTTTGTTAGCAGTCAGCGCTCGATCCTCACAGACGAGGTGCTAATATCTTCTTTTCAACTTATGGAAGGAAGTTTAGAGAACATGGTGGTCTCCTCCTTTCTATCCAAGTTCACTCAGTGCAGTCTCGAAGGTATGCTCTGCTCGGCAGTTTCTAGGTAATACTCGACAGAGCGTTAAGACGTATCGACCTTCAGGTGACCAGTGCTGCCATCGTTCCTTATCGGGTCTTATCTGGTCGATTAAAACAGTGAAACATTAATTATTTTTCCACACTGGCCGTGTGTAGGCTAAATTGTGGAAACGTAGAGTCAGAATGAAAAATTCAATGCCATAGCCGGGATTTGAACCACGGATCTTCTGGTTTCCGTCCAGCCGCACTACCATTGTGCTACTATGGCCAAAGTGCCGATATGACATTAAATTCTCCAAATGACTCGTATTTTCCCGGTAAACCACTTAGGAGTTCTCATAAACACATGAGACAACTACCTTAATGGCGACTTACTACTTGTAAGTACTTTAAGGCCCGGGCTTTATAGTGAAACATTAGTAAGATGATGTACAGTAAGTTACGAAACATAAATAAGAGCGATTGGAAGCTGCGTGTGTCTATATGATAGGTTTTCTCGCGCCTGCAGATATATAACACGTTGCTCTCCAGAAGACATTATAGCTGAACATAGTATACAGACACTGCATTCGCCGTGTATGTGCGATAAGCTGAGGTAAACATCTCTGTGTTGCGAATTTTTTCCCATACGTCTTCTCGCTTTGCCATGAAGTATAGTTGTTAGCAGAAAGGCGCTTGCTTCGATTGGGTCAGACGACACCACTGAAGATATCTCTCGCAATTACAAATGTTAATGTGCACTTCAACACTGTCTTACAGCCTGGAAAATTTGCTTTTTCGTGACTCCGGAATAATAGCCTATGTACTTTAATGGGAAAAATCATTGTAAAGTTGGAGTGCCAACACTGATCTATCATTGAGCTCATTGATTCATTGGTCGCGCAATGGTTCTTGAACACTAAAATATTTAAATGAATGCTTTGATGCGAGTTTCTTACCTGCTTTCTTTGGCCTTCAATGGCAGCGATATCTCATTGCGATTACTTCACCCTCTCAAACATCACTGGATTGTCTATTTCATGTGTCGCAGGGATGATTGTTTATTTACACGAATTTCCTTGCTACACATACAGTTGCACATAGTAGTTTCAGAGGGATTTTTCCTCGTACACGTAACTTAGCAGGGAGATAAACAATTTTGCCTTTAATCAATTTTAATGATTCTACGCCTGACATTTCTTCTTCTTCTTCTTCTTCTTCTTCTTCTTCTTCTTCTTCTTCTTCTTCTTCTTCTTCTTCTTCTTCTTCTTCTTCTTCTAATTCTTTCAATTCTTTCTTCCGTTAGTGCATCTTTTTCCCAGTACTTCTGTTGTATTTCATTCACGTGATAGCGTAACTTTCCTCATTCCATTTGTCAATTCACTCAAATCATTGGCCTAATATTTCAACGTCTGTTGTTTTAAAGGTTACATTTCTACAAGCAACCCAATGTTTGACATCTGCCCATTTAATTCTATAGGATTCATTCTGGATGTTCCAGGGGAAGCCTTAAGGTTGCATGGTTATATTCTGATAGGATTGGTCAATCAAAAAGTTCTGATTAGCCTTGTTGGCTCAACTAAATCACACAATTTTGTTTCGGTGTTATTTTCATCTAAGAGGATAATGTGATATTATAACCAAGAAAGTTTATTTCTTCTTAAAGAACTTGAATTTCTACGTAATATGATAAGAAACATCAATTTTCAATATTCATTTCTTTATGAAAGTCTCCAGTTTTCTGTTATAATTTATAACTATTTCTAGAACTTTCTTAATCACTCTGAAATGCTCAGGAGAGTATCGGTTCTTATGCATTGTCTCTTTCTTAAGGTATTCATACATATTAGCAATCACCTCAAAAGTTTTGGCTATGAAGAGTCATTGCTTTTAACTTGAAATTACAGAGGCTTAACATAACACTAATATGTACGTATGACAAGCGTGGCAATAGTTTATATAAGTAACAAGAGCGATAGGTTCGCTGAATACAGGCGTTGGAAGGAGACAGAACAGAAAGAGGGCTAGACCTGGGCTCGCTGACTGTTCTGTGGGTGAAGGTCACTGTTCAAGAACCATTGTGGGACTTATAAGACGGATTTTCTCATAAAAAAGCTTTCAGAACATTAAAAAATGTATCTATTTCACTATATTTTCAAAGAATCAAAGACGAACACAGGGCATTGAAGCATAAAGACACGATCGACCTTGGTGGCTCTGTTGGTTAGGACTTGGTCAATTAATCTCAAGGTCACGGACTAAAATCCGGCCCAGAACAATGGTTTTTAAGTGTGCTTTAAAAGCTACAGCGTTATTTCAAAAGATTCACTAGCATGTAAAAGGACTCTTGGTACGAAATTCAGGCACACTAAAGCCGCAGAGATGATCATGACAATTAGCAGCGTCGATAACAAACGAAACAAAAACAAACAAAAAATAGAAAGAAATGAAATTAAGTTCTGTTACTGGAACGTTGTACAAGAGAAGTAGCAGATTATAAATTCTCTCCATGTCTGGTGAGGTTCGCACCCAGCTCATACCTGGCCGCCAATGACTCGCGGCAACGTTGCTTTTGATTTAAAGTACTAGATAACTTGAAATTTAATAGTCTTAAGAATTCCTATGAATGAAAACAAAATATTGCTTTTCCGGCCATTTCCTGTCCATTTTCTCTAGTTGGTTGTTCTAAATGTCTCCAAATTCGAATACTACAAAGACAATATTCTGGGTCGCTTTCTAAGGCAAAATTACTTCAGACGCACTTCTTAAAAGAAATCGTAAATCGCTTTAAATCAGCCTTAAACAAAACCACAAATCTCAGTGTTAAGGTACCAGGATGTGTACACGATTTCGGTCTCTTGTACGATAAATCTTCGGAGTCTTCAAGCTTTACGTCTTCGAAAAAATAAACGAAATCTCCAGACCACCTTTTTTCCTTAAGGCTAAGCGATAAACTGCACAGAATGGGTCATAAAAATGAAGGACACAACCCGGTAATTTACACAAATGTCAATTATTAGACAAGTGGAGGTCATTCATGTCTTTTTAGAAATTCCGCTATCTCCACGTGACTGCCTATGGTCATTGCTTCTCCTAACGTGCGGGAAGCGTGCACTGAGTTTATCTCTAGTTTAACCTATGATATCCAAATTTATTTACTACTAAACTTCTCCAAATCTATATTACTACACCTTGAGGGCGCATTATATTTTAGAATGCTAAGAAATATTAATTTCCACGCAGTTTACGTAATTAGTTTCATGTGAAAACCTACTGAAGCATTCCTTACTATAAAAAGGTCAAAGGTTCCCAACAAGTTATATAAATGCCATACAGACAGTAGGAATAATTACAGTATTCATAAGACCTTGGGCGCTTCTTCGTATAGCAAAGAGAGTTTAGGTAAAACGAAATGATATGCCGAAAGTAAGCAACGATCTTTTATTACAGCGATTCCTTAGCAGCTAACGCCTTTAAATTATGTACGACTGAGATTATCGCTCCTATCTGATTTTCCTGTTTGCTATATAGCTTATACATGTAAAGAGTAAAGTTTATATACTACTGGTGTTTAGTCAAGTTAAATACATAACTAAGCTGCTATATTAGTTGTCTCCAGCTACATTCACTACCTTATACACCTATAACGATTTAAAACTTTTGGTACATTAATCACGATAATAAGCATTAAACAACCAGATCCAATGTAATTTTAGTTTAAAACACAACAGTTGACAAAGCTGAAATAAGAAAACGACCGAAACAATTGGCATCAAAGTATTTACAATATAATTTAGTACATCTTGGATATTAATACAGAAAAGTACTGGGGTAAAAAAAAAAAAAAAAAAAAAAAAAAAAAAAAAAAAAAAAGACGACTTCCGACGACGGATTTGATATTTCGTTCAGAATGAACATGAAAGTTTCTTGAATTAAAATGAGTGTACATGATCACATGAATTTCTCTGCCCTCTCTCAGTAGTGAATATATAAATTATTCCTATGAAAATGTATTTTCCTATCTACTTCATTTTAGTAGACATAAAACTTTAAGAAAATACCAACATTAAATATTTCCTTATAGAAACAAAGGAAATAGCCAAAGTAAAATGTTTAGCAACTGCATGTTATACATACATTGTCCTGTAAAGTCCATATGCAATAGCGAGAAATAACTTAATACGGCAGAATGAACTATATTAAACAACTCGAACAATAACGTATATCTTAACGTATATCTTGGAAGCATCTTACAGTGGCAAAAGAAAATCAAGGCGATTCATGTTACGAATGAAGAATATCCCCCAAGAATACAATTATTTTATCTCCTCGCAAGCCAAAACACTGGCCGATACTACACTTTTTCCACTTTAGCGAAAACAGGTTGAACGACCAACTGAAATGTCTCAAAACCGAACTTACGAATAAGCAGCAAATTCTGTTAGCAACATCTAACAAGTTGATAACTTCAACTTGCCGTAACAACATCATCTGTTTTGAAACACGGATACTTAAAGAATCGCCCTTGTATTGTGCCCAGCGTTGTCAACTTACGACTGAAAGTTGGAAAAATTCATATTCACCCATTTATATTCTATTTTGTCATAATATAATATAAATGTTAAGAGTTTCTGTATTATTTAAGAACTGTGGAGCCTCTATATTATCAAATAACTACGGGAAGATAGAGTGAGAACAAGGATTTACAATATCATCTACCGCGACTATATATAGAAACTTACGACAAATTCAGATAACTATTTTGCTGTCGGTTATATTACAAACTGTCAATTGAAAGACTCATGAAAGAGGATAAGGATGTCAAAAATATATAATCCCCCTACATTTCACACCCATTTCAGTTAGGCTTTTGTTTTACGAACATTGTGTAGCTTTGCAAGACTACAATTATAAGGGGTAATCACACCAAATACATTTGCTTATAACACAATAGCTTTACAAATTCTGAACGGGAAATTAATTACATCGTTATTGGAGGTTTAGAAAGTAACTTGTACATCATCGTCGGCCAAGCTAGCTAGTTTATAGACAAACGCACACATTGGCAGACGCATTAAAAAGCATGATAGGCTGAAACAATCCTTATATTTAACTTTTTATATGCTACCATTATTGGCATATGTGGTTATCTTCATCACTAATGTCTTTAAGAAATCAAATTAAATTTACACATAACTGAAGTAACGTTCTTGTTCCCAGTGCTCTACCTATGGTCAATGAACTTCGGGGAACCTCGAAATTGAGTTTTATTTACGGACGCTCTTTAACTGCTACGGTTCTCTGCGTGTCATTCTGTATTGAGCTTAAACAGGCTCCTTACGTTTCTCAGAAGCCTAATCAGCCAATATTAATCTAGCTTGAGGTTGTTTCACACATTGTAAATCTACAAGTACCATAGGCTTTACTACCATTCCAAAGGAAGTCCGCCTAGCACTTTAAAACCCGCAAAAAAAAAAAAAAAAAAAAAAAAAAAAAAAAAAAAAAAAAAAAAACACTGGGTTGAACCCGACCTGGAAACCAAAAAGTAACAAATTACGAGTATCCCGCAGAAGGAGGACGACGAGAGATCTTCATTGCATCATGCGATGCATGGATCCATGGATCCACGCGAGTCGTGATGGTATGGTGACAAAGAGGATGGTGAGTAACCAGAGATTAAAGCTTTCACCCCGGTTTCCGAACCGCAGGCCTTAGCGACACTTCATATGAATTACTCTCAGCAGTAAAAGTCTCGTTACGGGCAATATAAAACCGCTATCCCGTAACAGAATCGAAGCAGAGATCATTAGTACATAGCCGGGAGCCACATCTGAACCAATAAGTACTCCGCGGCAAATCTAAACTTCTGTTACAGGTATTGCTACTGCAACGTGAATTTAACGGTCTATTTTGCTATGTTCAGATTCTTGAAACTTGGTATCCTACATATCTCCTCCAACTTGACAATAGTAACGAAAAAGACCTTCGCGGACATTGTCAGTGTCAAATTTTAGGGGCTCTGTACATACGTAATTAAATTTGCTGATTTCCTTTACAACGCTTTTCATTTTCACTTTCTCAGTCACTACGCCAGAGGAAGTATCTTGAAAGTGCATTACACCGAAAATGTGCCTTTTCAGATCATTTGATTAAAATCTACGAGGGCTGTTCAATAAAGAATGATCAAAAAAAATTTTTGACACCGACTCATCCTCATAATTTTGATAGTCCTTCTCAAAATAGTCTTCCCTGAATGCGATGCACTTGTCCCAGCGTTTCTACCGGCCTTCAAAAACATGCTGGAAACCATTTTTTAAAGATCCTTCAAAATCACCTCAGCAGCCTTCAACACTGCTTCTGATGATGGATAATGCCTTCTACGAAGGCGTTTCTTCAAGTTAGGGAATAGAAAAAAGTAACATGGGGCTAAATCCGGACTATAGAGAGGATGAGGGATGCACTTCAGGTTGATATTTGCAAGATATTCAGTAACAACATTGGCAATATGCGCCCGCGCATCATCGTGGTGCAGCATCCTGCATACCTCACGGAAATGTGCTCTTTTGCGCCTGATATAGACTTGCAATGTTTTCAGGACATCCCTGTAGTATTGTCCAGCTACTGATGTGTGTGCAGATACATGCTGATTAACCATTCCATGAATACCAAAGAATGAGATAACCATAATTTTCCCAGCAGAAGCAACCACTTTTGGTTTTTTTTTTGGGGGGGGGGGTTGGTGATGAAGGAAATTTCCACACTGAGCTCTGCTGTTTGCTCTCAAGATCAAAATGATGTAGCCAAGTTTCACCAGCAGTGATTATATTTGAAAGAAACTCCGGATCTTCCTCTAACATCAACTTTAACTGCATGTTACCTCCATTGACGCGGTATACGATACTGAACATGTCTGAACTTGCCTGACTCTCACAGGTGGGAACCAGGAGTACCAACAATGAAACTACTACAACATGTTTGCTTCACATTAAGCTAACAGTTATATAATAAGTTGAATTTTATTACGAAAAATTATGACCGTAAAAAATTAAGATCATTCTTTATTGAACAGCCCTCGTAATTGCAAGGAAAATTTACGCGGGACTGTGTCTATGTGTGGAATGGAACCAAGAAACTGAACTTTAAACACCGTGCTTGACATTTAAGTTCAATATTTATTAACGATGTGACACGAATATTTCATTGAAATTTCCCCAAGCCAAACTACCCCTTAAAAATGTCCAGCTTTCATTTGCTTGAAAACGGTTAACGTTTTTTATTTTAACACCATAGACTATTTAAGATATTTACACGACAAATCTTGAATTTATTTGCGAATAGCCTGTTAAGTGCCTTCATTCACAATGAATTTTGTATTAAGCCGTAGGGGCTAGACAAAAACGTAGACACCAAAAAAAAGAGTAAATTTCATTAAAACGCGCACTTTTTGCAAATATTTTATAGCATTCACCACTTTAAGATATTGTTATTGCTTTGAATGTTCCATTGCTATAAATTTCCGGATGTACTAATTCGCCACTCATTTGTTTCTCGTACCATACCCAGTATGGGCATGTTATAATTATCATTTCATTCTCTTGTTTTCTCTGTTAAACAGCAAAATGTTTAATGAAACAATTTCTACAGATATTTTTCATGACTGACATTAAATTAAGGGAAGAAAAAGGAAAAATGCTTCTGCAAGAATAATTTATAGAAGAGCGGGTAAAGAAAGTCACATGACACACCAGATGTAGGTAATATAAAATGCTACACCGATTTAATTAACATATTTCTGTCCAAAATAATGTTTGTCCTTATTGTTTCTAATCTGCTCATATTAAACGAGAATCTTAATTTAAATTACTTTTCTCATTTTGTAAACCTGTCTTCACTATAATCTCGTGTAATAATGAAAACTTTATTTCAGAGAATGTAAAAGCGACTAAATTTGCCTGCAGTAAAAAAATACACTAGAGAAAGCAGAAAGAACAAATTTAGTAAGAGAAGCATTTAAAGCTCTCATTTTTTTGTTTATAAGGCTGGAAAGTACTGAATAAACATCGTTCGCAATGCAATTAAATATTTCAAAGCAAGCTACCGTCGCATTATTCTGAGTGGCAATGAAAAGGGAAACAAAATGCGTTCCTTTACAAACTCGAATATCCATAAACAGCCGAGTAAACTCTTGCCTTCCTACCAACTTCCACATGCTAAGAAACTTAACCTCATTAGCGTTTCCAATTTTTCGCTTGTGTAGGTCGTGTAATCGGATAGGGAAGCCTTTGCGGAAATAATCCATGAGCAAGGGGCAATATGCTGTCATCAGCTATATTCCTCAAGAGTTTCTTGTAGCTTATCCTTCCTGAGGACTAATTATTTCGCTCAAGACGCAGTTACGCTTAATTTGGAATGGAAATTGGCCCAACTTTTCCAGGATTATTAGCTTTTACAGCTATAAACTTACTTTATGTACGAATGCTTGGAGGAAAATACCCCAATCTTGGACTGAATTCAATTACAATGTTATATCACATTATTTTCTGGGAAATACTACTTCTCAGCAATTCTATTATTATAGGCATGTTATTTAATGCCGCTTACAATTATTATAATTGACTATTTTGACGTGGCATAATATTTGTTTAGAACCAAAACTCAATAAACGCATTGAACCAACGATTATCTACTTATTTATATCTTAAGGAAACGTAATTGTGACATTGGGTAGACATTTTAAGAAATTACTCATCGATAATTTCGTGGTGCTTTCGATCTGCCAACATGGGCAATATTTAAAGCTCTATGCGGCCATTTAAATATCCAAGAACTTTGTTAGAGCAAATTTAAGATTACATCTTTTTCTCGACATCTTCATCTCAGCATTCTTCATTACTTAAAATCCTTCACCAACAACACTATCTCGCATATAATTTTCACTAAGACTTCAATGGTGATAAATATGTGGCTCTCATGCCGTTTTTCATATTTGAGAAAATTATTTTTCTTTTTCTATATAGACCTGCAAGTTTAAAAAAAACTATTGTTTTCTTCATAATGATCCATTACGGTTAAAATAAAATATTAAGTATGTTGTAACAAGTTCTCTGAAATGTGGGTTATTTTAAAATAGAATCAACAATTTTTACAACAAGAACATTTAATTGTAACCCCCTAGTTCATCGTAGATCACTTGCCTGCGGTGCCAGGAGTACCAGGTTCGACTCCCGGTTGGGGTGGAAGTTCCCTTTAGCCAAGATTATCCCCTATTCTCTGCGGAGTATGGAGGTATGCATGGGGGTGTAAATGTGTGTGTGATATAATGTATTAAAACAAATATTTGTTTAATATAAATATTTTCCGCAAGATTTCTTGAGCACTGCATTTACGGTGTAGTGTGGGCAGAGGGGAAGAAAAGAGCTAACACGCTTTTGTTTCTGCAATCAGATCACAGTTATACGGAGGTAGACGAAAAATAGTGTATCCCCTTATGAGAGCCATAACATTGACATCATACGTGTTGCTTTTAGATTTGTTGTAAACTGGTTAGCTAATAATTAACCTCAAAATTGCTCAAAATGAAATGGCGTACGTGTGAAAGCTTAGCATATTAGCCACTAGATGTCACAGTGTGTAGCGCATTTCCTGTTTCAAAGTCTGTGTTTACGCAAATAGGCGAAACCGAATGAGGACTTGGGACACGAACGCTCAAGAAATATTGGGCATATAGTACGAGTTATTGCCATTGCCGACTGGCAAAGATCCAAAGATACAAAATCCGCTGATATGACCTGCAGATAAAGTTACCACATTTGTCCATAAAATAAAGAAAAATAACTACCATTCCTGAAAAAAATGTTCAAAGAGGTTACAACTTTTTTCTTAATTTATATGGCGGCATTAATTTTCTTGCATCACAACAGTGGTATTTTACCTTTAGAACAATTGCTTATCGACAGTTAAGGTCATTTACAGTTTGTTTATCTTTGGTTTATTGTCACGTTTGGTACCTTACACACACACACGCACACGCACGCGCACGCGCACGCGCACACGCACATGCACATGCACACACACAAGGGAGGATCGGAAATAATTCTAGCTCAAAAAAGTCTTACAGTCGGGAGTCGAACCTGGGACTTCTTATTTGGAGGTGAACGGAATTCATAGTCTTTATTTTAGGCTAAACTATAAAACTTTTTAAAGCAGCCTAAACTTGAAAAAAAAAAAAAAAAAAACGTTGTGTTTAAGGCTTTTCATACTTCCACTGCCTTAACCTGACATAATTTAGTAAGGTTCAAAAGATATGCCGCTTGAAAAAGTTTTAAAGGTTCCCATTCTTTACTGGTTATTTTGACTGTAGATCCCAACGTATGCAACAAAGACAGTGGAGGCACATGCAACTGTTTAAATACGAGTAAGAAGCATATTAAATGTTTATATTTACAGCCTGTTACATAGAAGCTAATTATCACTAGCTTTCTAAATATTGCGAGAAAAATATATTGTGAAGCAGTGATGTACTGATGTAGAGCAAGTCAAGCCTGAACAATGAATACGCCTGCTGTAAAACCTCCTGTAACGACATCCTGAAAATTCCTCCTGCATTAGGTTAGCAATGAAAACGATGCAATGCTCCAAAGACCAAATTTTGTCTTGTAAAGTAGAAACTTAAAATTTAGCTTATTGTTAAAATTAGTTTAACCTTCGTTCTGGTCATTAGTGCATTATACTTACGAGTCTCTGTCTCTCTCCCTGGCTAAAAGAAAAATCCCTATTCCCAGCCAGAAACGAACCCGAGACTTCTGGATTTGTATGGTATCATGCTAACCATCAGACCACACAGGCAGACCAGTACTCTCTAATACCTCAATTCGTTTCTTTTTTGAATCAATGAAAACCATCGAAACGTGTAATCTGATAAAGATGCAGAAAGTTGTGTTTCGGGGTTGATTTTGACGGTATTAAACTGTGGAATATCGTCAGGAGGTAGCGCGCCGACTGTATGAGAACAGAATTCATCTAAGGCCACACACAGGGATGACTCATTGCAGAGAAACGTGGGGGTTTGTGAGTGCTTGGTAGTAGCAGTTATTTTTAACTTGTTTCACATTCTTCAAACTTGTACAGCATAACAACAAGATGCCACTGCATGGTTGTAAATACCGGGGTCGTTCCGAAAATAATGCGTCTTATTTCCATTCAAACTAAGGGAAATCCTGGCGTACCACAATACTGTTCTCTAGAGCAGATTATCAGGTTAGCATTAAATTAAATTCTCGCCAGCAATAGGATCCTATTTACTGAGAGCGCAGAGCTCATATCACCGGTGTTAATGACCTTAGATGTGCGCCCTTAAACAATGCCGATCAATGAAGCGCCAGATTTGCCAGTTCATCAGGACCTGTTGAACCACTGTAAGTGCTTCCTTTCTAGCGGTTCATCACTGATTGTAAGAAAGAAAGATGTCTAAAACCAAACCGCTATCCAACGAACGGGTCTTAAAACAACTGCTTAAGACGCAATGCTCGACATTTCCATAATGATGTACAATCTTATTCATTAGGCATATATGCTTCATTGGACATGGTACGCGAGACTGCTTGTCCTCCACTACTACTTCCTACCCGATTCTGCTCCCTTTCCACTTTCCCACCTCTCCGTGTGCCGGCTAATCAATTGGCGTGAAGTCTATGTTGTGCAGAAGGGATCTATTGCCAGGCCACGCGTTTCAGGTTATATTGCGTTAGTGCTGCTATAGTGGCAAAACGTCTATATTCCTTACCACATAGAATCTCGACATATGATTTCTATGTGACATCAAAGAAACCCTTGTAAAGCAAGACGGCGACTTATAAACAGTTTCGCCGCTGTTCACAGAGAAAAGGTCCTCAACCTTGTAGAAACATTTGGGAAATCGGGATCAATTTATAATAAGACAGAGAAAATAAATCGCGCGTACTTACAGAGAAAAACTTGATGGCATCCACAAACATTATAAACATGGCCAAAGAAATGTAGGAAAGAATGCAAGTCATAAGCAATTTTGTAAATCTCACCTTGGAATGTCACTAAACATTTCTATTTTTCGTACGTTTTTATTTATCTGAAGAATTAACGAGCGTTAATGTAAATTTTCTTTTAACGTGTAAGAGATGTACGGCGGCATAGTTACGCAAAAGGGAAGCTTTTGGTATCCTTCTGCGACGAAAGAATGTGATTACTGTGGCTACAGTTTGCATGAGAAATCAATCCGCTTGAATTTAAGAGTCTATAAATATCGGCTCCGCCGGCAATCTGCGTGCTTCCCGGTCCCAATTAAAGTCTTATTAGGCCAGCCACGTGTCACAACGAAACTCTGTGGCATGCAAATACCACTCTTCAGGAAATTCGTATAGACCTATGAGATCACTTTACGAGATTTGATATTTGCATGTATGAGAAAACAAAATGAATCAAGAAAATAAGTTAATTGTCAAGCAATTTTCACAACTTTGCACACAAAAGATTTCTGCGCAAACCGTCATCACTGTTCTTTATCGCACGCCTCTGTAGCGCAGGTGGTAGCGTATCTGCCTCACGTTCATGAATCTCAGTCAGGTTGAGTTATCTGGATCAACTCTTTTCCGGGCTTTTCCCTTATACTGATAGATGAATATCGGATAAGTGGATATATGTATTTTTCATAGACTGAAGCTTCCTCAATCAAACGAAGTTATTGGAATTTCTAAATTGGCCCCACTGATCCAGAAGATAAATAATATATGATAATTTCGGACTATAACTATCTTTGTGTAGTTAGCAAAACAACGTGGCTATCTAAACCGAATAGTGATTGAAGTTAACAGAGGACCTTCCCTTTAAGTCAAATTAATCATACACAATGAGTATTTTAAATATGTATACCGAATATGTTTAGATCCATTATCATTATCTTACACGATAAGTACGTCTATAATTTATGCACTGAGCACAAAAAGTATTCGTGCACCATTGTTTCTAAATAAAATCGAGATTCTGAAGAATATTTAAAGTAACATTTCAATAAGATTTTACTTTCCATACGAAAACAAAAATAATTTAAAAATAAAATCGCACTGAAATAAAATACAACCAAATTGCACATTTCTGGTGCACAAAAGGTAATCTAACACTCCAAAAGCAGTGCACATTATTGCAAAAATGTTATCATTTGGTATTTCATCGGGTAGTCTTTAGATTTAATCTTCTTGGTAGAGAGTGGACACATTTTTTTTCTATCTGTGTGTTTGTGTATTTTATTGCAGTCTTCAACAAGAGCCGTTTACAGTGTTTCTTTGTTGGGAATTATTCTTTTCTTTGTGGGTTTTCTCAGGATACTCCACGCGTACTCGATAGGGTTAGTACCTGTTGAGTGGGGAGGGGTATGTAGCTGTTTAGGAACCTTATATAACAACCGTAGTCGCGGATTAACCGCATATGCTTTGGACCATAAACATCCAGTTTTCTTGGAGGCACTCTGTGGTACTCAACTGTTGCTTCAGAATGCCCATATAATTTCCTGCGATCCATTATTTCATCGATAATATGGAGACTGCCGACACCTGATACACTAATGCAACCCCAAACAAGGCTGGGTCTACCACTAAGTATCACGTGCGAATTAGATTTTTTGGCTCCAGTTCCGTAGCTGTTTTCCTCCACATTTTGCAGCTGCATCCGAGCCAAGGACTTTAAACAGGCTCTCACTTATATGCAGAAGTCCATGGTGTTTTTACAATACTTTCAAGTAATTCTCGGTGTTTTTGCTGTTCTGTGGGCTAACACAGAAGATCCTCCGCGTTGACCTGCCTTGTATCCTTGATTATTTCAAACACATTTCACGGTGCTCGCTGAAACAGTAATGCCTGCCCTCTACACATCAGTAAATGATCTGGGATGCTGTCATTTGCAGATTCTTTTTACTGCAGCAAAGAATACTGCTGTTATCATCTCTAGAAGATGAGGATTTTAGTCCAACCATTTCTAAATTTGTTTAGGGCAGATTTCCTGGCTTCTGCTCTGTCAATGAGGCTCTGCAGGGTTCACCGTGATCTCCCTACTGTCACGATATCACGGAGACGGTTTTGAGATTATTGTGCAGTCTAATTATAATCTCTCTTAATTTCTTTTTCGGCCCTTTCTGCTTCACTTCCGCAAACCATTGCGCTTGATATCAATCTTTCGCTGCCAGATAAGCGAATGCAGGTTACTCAGAAAGAACGGGTAGTATGTGACGTAACCACTGTTTCTAATGTAGTTCCGTTTAGTGTACGAATACTTTATGTGCCTGAGATATTCACAAATCAGCTTTGTTTTTATTGAAGTGACGCATTGCTTTTAACTTATTTCCATTTTCTTTTAATAAACACAATATTATTGAAGCTGCCATTTGCCAATTCAATAAATGTTACTGCCTTTAAAAGTTCTTCAGGATATCAAACCACGTCTAAGTTCTGTATATGTACGAATACTTTCCGTTCTCACTATATATAACTGAAACAGAGACTTACTAAAGACTTAGAGAGATATTTGCAAATCAGTTATACGTTAGTTTCCCAGCATTACTAGCACAAAGGTATATGGCACCTACACACAACTAGCATGAAAGAACAACTAATTTACAAAATTGTATCGTTCGCGGCACACTGTATGCTGCATATAGCGGTACAACCCAAAGTACAACTATACCAATACTTTCGAAAGCTACAGTCATGAATGAGGAACTGTCTATGAAACTCTGGTCCTTCACACTAAAATTCGCTGTATTACCAAATGAAACATATACTCCAGAGTTTATGACCTTAGAAATGAGCTACTATAAATATTTTTCATAGAAAAACCGTAGTTTACGGACCTTGTTAGCGTGGACAGTTAGTGTTCCAAAGTTGTATGCCTAACTGATATTTTAGAACTCTTGAGTAATCTCAAGCCAGATGCAGGGAAAGAAAATGAATAGTCTTCCATCAACAGACTAGCTACTACGAAAAATTCAACTGTGGAAGTCAAACGTTGAAAAAAAGTGATCTTGAAATGTTTCCTTTCACAGCTGATACCGATATCTGTTCCAATTTGATTTTATAACATCTTTCTATTTTGGATGAACGAATGTGAAGAGGTTAGCAATCCTTAATGCTGAGGACACAATAACATCTGGCATAGAAGAGGCAGAGGAAGTGACTGAACTTGAAGCTGAAATTTAGGAACAAAGCACTACTTCAATTCTGGATTTCAGTGAAAAGAGAATTCTCAGAGTTATCAGAACATATCTATATTGATGCAGTTTTCTGCAATACAGCTGTGTGAACAGGGGCATTTGCAACTGGCCTGCATTTAAAACAAGAAAGTGAGCGACTTCTTTCTGTAGCCAAGAATTAGGGCGTCTGTCGGCGACTCTTCCACGCATCGAACAATTGTTCAAAAGTAAAGAAGCCCACTTTCCACTAAACTGAAACTGTAGTGAAATATTATCGATAGGGCATTTTTATAGTTGTTACTGTATGTAGACTTCGAAATTCTCAATATATAGTATTACTAAAATACTGAATACCTAACTTTTCACGGCACACTAATCCTTGTTTCACATAAGCTTGCCCCGTATCTCTTAACGGTCACGTGACCTCATCACCTCTCATTGGCTGCTATTGCAGTATAGACTGTTGTGCGGTAAAAAATTAGTTCGTTAATTAACATGGTGAAATTATCTTTATATGTTGCAAGAGTATTGTCAAATTTATACTTTCGTAACTGTTTTAATTAAATATATTACGCAACAGAGTTCATTTATCTGAAATGCAGGTTAATTCTTAAACGAAGTAAAGAGGAGGTTCCTTGCTCTCAGGCACATGTCACGATAGCACGTGCTTTAGCGGTAGATATGACATATTTGTTTATATGACTTTTATCACTGACCTTGTTTTGAACTAGATTAGTCATATATCGTCATTCGAAGGTGTGCTGTGCCGAGTGCGAGAGCTAAATTATTTTACTGATCGTTTATTGCGCGTGTACTTATATGTATAATGACAGAGTCTACTGCCAGTTTTTCGCTGAAGCATCGCAAGGGAAAACTTTTACAAAGCGGCAAAAAAGAGTTGTGGTGCATGTGTTTAATGCACTCACAGAGAAGAATCCGTCTTTGTTAGTGAGAGAAGTCGAACAGCTGTGCTCCGAACTTACAAGTGTGTTAGATGCGTAGGAACATCGCGACAAGAAATTGAGACAACAGGAGAACTTACCACTCCAGGGGCGATATTGCTTTGTGGCGAAGACGTTATTTAAGGACAATCAGATTGTACCGGGATACAAATCGCAAAATAAACTACCTTGACGACACTTGCGTGAATGAAGGACACACAAGTATGACGTGACACGACTTTCAAGACTGAAAGACAAGCATTTTTGCAAGGTATGTGTGATGGTTTTAAAAAATCCCAGTGGAAAAGGCCAAAGGCCTTTCATTTTAAACTTGTTTCAGTTTCATTGCTCATTCATTCAGTTTCAACTTGCTCAGTTTCATTATGAACTTCATTATTTTTGAATGCCTTCATACTCTTATTTGTATTGATTTTGTCTATCTTCCTACCAATTATTTTGACGTTTACTGTAGTTTTAAATGTGACGGGAAGGCACCGCCTGTGGTCTATGGCGCGAAAATATTAGCCAATTAGGATGAGGGGGAAGGTAGTTGCACGCGGAGTGATACATGTTAGCGGGCAAGGTTATATGAAACAGAGATTAGTGATAATCCCTCTGTAACAGTAATCTTGCTCAGAAAGCGTTAGAATTGTTGACGTTAAACACATTCTTATGTACATCAACATTCTAGTAAATGCAACACGCAGTTAATATACACAGTACATATATTTATAACATCATCATCGCCTGCCATATGCTAGTGTTCCCTTTCCCGCCCAGTGTTCGAACACATCTCAGACACTTGACAGATGCCAACAATATTAAAACACGACGCAAGAGCCCACGAAACGCATGGCAACTAATGAAATAGTATTTTACAGCGAAGATATTACCGATGTTACCGTTATCCACGTCACAGCGACATCACCTTGTGTAATAACAATTCACCAGTAACACTTTATGTAAGCAGTTCCCTCTAATCGCTAAAAGCAATTCAAGATCGTCAAATACTTATAACAGATTCATTGGCATATTCTGCAGTCACTGTTTGTTCTAGCCGGCTGAAGCTTGTTCAAATGGCATTCCAAACGCAAACACGTTTAATTAAACCTTATATGCTTCATATATTTCCCGTTTCTCACACCCTGGCAAAATTCTTGCAAGATGGCGCATTCAATCTGCAGTATTATTTCGGGATGAGTCTCACAGATCAATGTAAAGCCCTTTGGTTGTCCACTCTTGATTGGAGTCGAATGCCTCTCGGGAGTCCTTTGATCTTAGAAAATATGCCATGGCCACAGGACTCGTACCGTGTTGAATCCGCAATGCGCATTTCCTCCTCCTATCCCCTTCCACAACTACATATTAGTTACACTTCTTGCTGTTGCATCTGAGATGATTAAGAACCAGCCTTTCAAGTCTGCAAAATGTCCTCTTAACTCATGCTAGAGATTGGAAAAATTCGATTTACTTACATACTGTAATAACTAAACAGCAGTGGTCTTAGCGGCAAATGTTGCAAAGAAGCTTCGTTAAAATTTAATGCTAAAATAATTTGCATTCATTTCCAAAACGGAATTTCGGCCTTCTTTCTCCGTCATGTGCTTTATATGTACCAGGTGAGTCACCTGCCCCTATTTATTTTTTTAATTTATGCAATGTGTTATGTGACATATGCAAGTTATGCTTTTCTTGAGTGCCTTCCAATAGATGATTTGTAGAACAGTTTATAGAGGAGAGGTAGATAGCCCAGTGCATAAGTGTTGTATGGGATAGAAAGCAATCACTATGTATGTCGATTCTAAAAACATCATACCCAGACATAGAGTGCTGCAGCAGCAATTTTATACGAGTATGCGAACTTTTTTTTCATTAGCAGACATTAACGCACACCTTTAAACACGCCCCTGAAGGAATAACCAACCACATGCATTAGTTGACAACACTGGAAGACACAATGGCACATCTACACAATAGGACCAATTGGATTTAAATCTTCAGCCAACACCTGTTTTCGCTTCTCACAAATTCACGCAGTTTTTAGTTCATAGAGTAATTATAATGGCGGCTGCAGTTTCTTTTATTTGCGTTAAAACTACCAAAACACAGTATGAAGCTGTAAAATGATGTACAGATACGAGGTGTGTCTGAGATACGCGGTTACTTGTTTGTATAGGAACCTCTGCGTATATAGCTAAATGGTTACTTCACTAGTCTGCCACTTCAAGTTGGGTTCAAATCCTCGACTGCACTTCACCAACAAGTGTTAGCTTAACTCTTTTGTTAAACTAAGAAGCCAAATTTCTGTTGTCAAGTCCTTAACAATTGTAAATAGTCAAGATGGCGGGCATTAACTCAGCTGCTGATGTAGATTTGCTATATTTAAGACCGTCTAAATTGCGTTCGTAATAGAGTACGGCCTATGAGGAGAAATTACTTTGAGGAGCTATCAGAAGAAAATTTTCTATAGAGGTACAGACTGTCGAAACAAGTTTTGTGAAGGTTACTGTGGAAGCACAAGGGAGGTTAAAACATGCATCGAAAGGAATATGGCGATCTCGCCTTTGCTTCAAGTATTAATAACTACTTTGTAATTTACGTGGTCCAACGTTAAGTCATATCGGACGATGAATGGAATGGATGAAATGATGCTGAAATGAGTCCGGAATCCATGGCGCGTAGACTTACCCGACATTCGTCTTTACAGATAAGGAAACCCCCGGAAAAACCTTATCCAGGTAACTCACTCTGACCGAGATTCGAACTCGGAACCTCTTGAACGTGAAGCAGGCATGCTACCACCACGCTCTCAAGGCGGGCTTAATAACTTTGCGATTTTATAATCCACTGAATTATGTGGAGAATAAAGAAGCGTTCAAGTCACTTGTTCTTCGCTCCTCGTTTTAAATTTACGAAATACTGAGTTAGAACATGCATCGAAAGCAATATGCCAATCTCGCCTTTACTTCAAGTATTAATAACTTTGTGATTTTATAATTCACTGAATTATGTGGATAATGCATTGTCCATTTCGCGTCTGGAAACGTTCAAGTCACTTGTGCTTCGCTCCTCGTTTTAAATTTACGTAATACTGAGTTACAATATGCATCGAAAGGAATATGCCGATCTCGCCTTTACTTCAAGTATTAATAACTGTGATTTTATAGTTCACTGAATTATGTGGATAATACACTGTCCACCTCACGTCTTGAAACGTTCAAGTCATGTGTCCTTTTTTAATTTTTTTATAAATAAATAAAATAAATATAAATAAATATATATCTATGTATATAGATATATATATATTCTTTTTTTCTTATTTAACCGTTTTTTCATTATTTCCGTTTATTTTATCTGTTTTCCTAGTTTCACAAATATTCACTATACACATAAACACCCATGCCCAAGGCGGGACTCGAACCCGCGACCCTCTACGCGGCGGAACACTAGAGACATATGCTTTAGCGACCATGGCTACGAGGGCCGGCATTTTTTTGATCTCCCGGTGGGACCTTCGTACCTCGTTTTAAATTTACGTAATACTGACGAAGTTGATTGGTGGTTGTAGTAGTGACACATGCATTTGAATTAAATTCGTTTCCAATATTTTCTCACGTGGCATCTTTCTATTTTACATTCACCGTATCCGTCCTCTTTGTTTTTCACGATATTCTTACAATTCGTCACCAATTCAATTAGCAATTCTTTCTCCATCGATGAGAAATTTGTTTCACGGCTTTTGTTCACCAGCCATTTTTGTGCACACGGAAATGAAAACAATAGCGCGTCGCAGTACGTTCAGAAAATAATACAACTCATCCATAGCCTTCTATAGCTGTAATATGTACATGTTTCTTGGCGTTAACACATGTTTGTTAACATTTCCAGAAAACAGGTTGGTGAAATGCAAGAAATTTAACAATAGTGGTAGCGCTGTGACAATTGTTACGTTACATTTGTTAACGTCAATTTTAACACCTGTTCGTGAAATCGAGCATTAATGTCGTCGACATGTTCCTAAGAAATGAAAGCTAACTGCATAACATAGTTCACAATATCAGATACTGCAAAGATTATAAGGGTCACAAAGTTAAACATGATCCCTAATTATCGCATCGTAATTCTTATGTCTTTGGCTCACAAGAGAACCAATAGCAGCAATAAATAAATATAAACAATATGCAGGCAATAAAGACTAGGAGAAAGAAAAAACATAACAATGTGACATCGTTTCGAACCTAACCTTTGCACTATCAAATTGCAGCAACAGGCCTACTCGCCTATCACATATTCTATGTCGCTCTTTGGGAAAGCATTCGTTTATCACCTTGCTAGTATTATGCCAATGCATGAAAAACCTTCCTTTATTTAAGCTTTTCGCTTTTCAGGTCCTCATTCAGGGCTGTAAGTATTAATAGCTGGGTGCGTAAAGTGCCGAATAGTAGGGCAGAGCTGCAATAACGACTTTTGTGCTAAAAGGTACAATGCTTTTTATGTTAGACAATAAACTGCGGCTAGCATAGATAATAAATAGGGGCAGCTGACTCACCTGGTATAAAGCATACATATGAGTATTCTTTCTTATTTCGACAAGAGGTTATAAAAGAACAGGAAATATAATCCTTTTACTCTAAATTTCATTTGAACTCATATCTAAGAGAATATGAATATTGAAACTGTGACAGATATGAATTAAAAGTATTCGTTTACATATGTTTCTGCCTGATGTTTCTGCTTCCATGTTACTGCACAGAATTACATATAAAAACAAATTGTCGGTACAGATGTGTGTCTAACGTTTTAGAACATACTGTCGCGAACCCGTATCTACGATCGCGCGGCTTGTTTACACAAAAGGAACTGATAGGCGGGCAGTGTGAACACCAAGAGCCGACAGACAAAGATAACATGCAGATAAAGGTCTGCCGAAACAAACTGAGATAAATGGAAATTTCTAAAATAAGACCTGAAGCTTTCCTGGCGACGAATACGCTCACTTTCTTCTCGAGCAGCCAGTCAGGTGAAAAGATGATTAGATACCTGAGTAAGTGGAAATTTCTAGTTACTTCTTGACTGATAGAAACTGTTCGGGTTCTGGTTTGTTATCGAATAATCTAGGAATTATCAGTGAGGTATTTAAAGAGGCGACGACTCGCCAAGTGGCGAGTTGCAGGTTATGAAACGAGAGCTGATTGTTATTGTCATCGACCTTGGTAGACGGTGTATCTGATGTAATGTTGTTACGTGAGAATTGATCGGAGTGTATTTCTACGCAAATAAAGAACATTAAGAATTTCGGCATATTGGACTTTTAATTCTACGAACCCACAAAGTCACAATACGCTGGCCAGCACTGGCTAATTCTGACATAATTGTAACTTAATATTTCCATAAAGTTTGCTTAATTTTCCTACTTGAAATTTCAATATTTACAGTTTAGACTCACTATGTGCATACTGGTATTTCTTGTGGAATTTTTTCCATCCTTTTCCCCTGTAGCTTACAGTAAACAACATCAATAAATGTATGCTGAACCTCTGAAAGCTTAAATGTTAATACCATTTCCTCATAAAACGATAAGTGGTCGATAAGTAGTACTGACGTTCGAGACTTCCTTGCTCACTCTGGCTGACTTTACTTACCTTTCCCGCCCTTAGAATTTAATGAGCTTGGATTTCTTTGTGACCTATATAATAAAGAGTAGTACTAATTAACTACAACAGTTAAATTCCGCAGTTATCAAACAATAAAAGTTTAATTAATTTCTGGCATATTTTTTCTTTGGTGTTAATGTAACTTGCACTGTTGTATTTTCACATGTTTTCGAAATAATTAGAATCATTAGCCGCGCTGTTATTGGTAGTTGGGGCTTGAAATGAAGCCATTAGAGTAGCAGGAATTAGTCTCAGCGGAGAAATATACATGTCAGTCTAGACATGGAGTATTCATTGCTCTCCAGGTGAGCTAGAGCAGAGCAATTTCGTCCAATGTAATGCTTTTAAACGACGTTGTTTAGCTATTTTTCTTCTATACGTGACACAGAAAAGTGTGTGTTTATGCAAGTATCTAGCAGCACAGAGCAACAGTAAACTAAAAAGACCGTTGTTAAAACCAGACGATCAATAGTGTCGGTTCCTCTACTGACATTTTTCGTGTCGGTAAATGATATATCTACTCAGATACAATCAGCTTTACTACATCACAGCTCAGGTACGAGTTGATTGGTCTTAGGTTAAAGTACATTATATACACACGGATCTAACAAAGTAAATATGTCACAATGCTGTGTGGTAGACAGATACGTAAAGTGTGATCATATTTTGTTTGTACACTCAAGTGCAAAAACATTTTTATGTATTTCTCGCTGGAACCTCCGAAACGGGAAGACTAAGTAAACAAACCGTAGACTCCGCGACAAACAGTAAACATGACATTCATTAGTTAAACCATTGTTTGCTTATTCTGGTTCAGCTGTTACGCAACGCACAGCAGTAATTCCCGTAACCACATGTCAGGGCATTATTCTGTGTCATACTTTAGAAAGTTTAGAGAACTATTTGTCAAGAGGGAATGAACAATGAAATGTACACAAGTGCAGAACTGCTATACTTCTCATACTAACACGAGCAAACAACTATACAGCTGATGAATGAATTAAAGTCGGAACTGGATTTGGAGCCGCTATAGCCGCAGGTAATCATGCTGAGAAAGAAATCTGAGCACTTTTAGTTACACCTCAAGTAACGCAACAGGGACTTCAACCTCTTTCAACGACATTACCTCGACGGACTTCACCCTGCCCACCCATGTTTCACAGATTAGATAGGCATTTAAATGAATCAACTTCATCCTAATTAATACATTTGTAACTCTGGGATACGCCGTATAACAGAATTCGAAATCGTATAACCAGGTGCCGCACAAAATATATCGAAGTTGGCGGTAGCTATTTTGAACACTAAGTACTTAATATATTATCTGCTTACTTACAAAAATTTTAATTTTCTTTCCTATTCTTTGTGAACCATACTGAATGGGTCCTCCTCACACGTAAACAAAACGGTTCCGGACATAGGTTATTAATAAAATACAGCTTCATGGTATCAATTATCTATTATCGAGCTTCGTAAGTGATGGCATATTTTGTGGAAACGTAGAGTCAGACTGAAAAATTCAATGCCATAGCCGGGATTTGAACCACGGATCTTCTGGTTTCCGTCCAGCCACACTACCATTGTGCTACTATGGCCTACGTGCCAATATGACATTAAATTCTCCAACTGACTCGTGTTTTTCCCGGTAAACCACTTAGGAGTTCTCATAAACTCATGAGACAACTACCTTAATGGCGACTTACTATATTGTAAGTACTTTAAGGCCCGGGCTTTATAGTTAACCACTGTTAGGTCAATTAATGGAAATAAATTGTTCTTTCACACTGGCCGTGTGTAGGCTAAATTGTGGAAACGTAGAGTCAGACATTTATTTGCATGTGTATACCAACCGAACAGACAACTCTATGTGAGAAATAGTCTACTTATTGATACAATGTGGATAGTATTTCTGAGAGTACATACACAATGTTAATTCAATACCAGAAAGATGAACCCAGTCTTCCACATTGTAAGCCGTAGAGACCATCATTGCCTGACCTATCTGGTTAGATAACAAAAATTCTTTCAATTGCTTGATGTGGAAGTGCATCTAACTCAATATTTAACTTATAATGACATATAAGAGTTTGGAGACAGTTTTACAAATGCTATTGTAAGAACATACTTCAAAATATCAATGACGACCTCCAAGAACAATCATTTGTGCCAGTGGCAGTGTTATTTTTTCCGGTACAGAGTATATTGCCATTGAGTCCGGACATTGTTTACCCTTACAGACTTATGAAAGCCGTGTGTGCTTAAAGAAATATATCGCCTAACGCCACCCGCTTCAACTGGGAATAAATTAATCCATGCCACGAGCATCTGTGGTGGATATTCAACCCCCTAATTAACTATACCACAGAGATGGTTCTATTGTCTTCACCCCATTCTATATTATTGCTGGCGGCATGATTCAGACCGCATTATCATGGACTGCCGCCATTGTGCAAGTTTTCCTGACGGTTCGGTACAGGTTCACTCCTCAGAGCTATAATACCTTCGAAAAGGTTAAAACTGGACTATAATTGATAGTACGTAGGTATATTTGAGAGAGAAAATTGCATTCTAAGGTCGAAAGCAGCCCTGCATTTATGACTAAGTATATATAATAGGTTTGTTCAAAATATGCCAAACAATACATTTACACAATTATTTCATGCTTTTATTCTATATTTTATGCAAGGTTTCTTAGTTTTCTTGGGCAAAAATTCCAAAGTTACGTTCCATTTTGCTTGCGGAATGTTTCTGAATTCTTTTAAAATCATTTTCAGCGCATTTATCAAAAATGCGTGCATCGTTTACCCTAAAAAATACTTCGCGTTATCGAGCAGATATACACGGTGCTCATTTTTTATTCGTTATTTCCCGCCCTACGATTGAGCAAGAATGACATCATAGTTGACTGGTGAGTATCTTGAAATCATAGTGCCCTCTACGGAGAAGAAGCATAATTTTTTAGGAACAGTAAGGAAATTACAGCGCTGGGTGTGGTTGTGCTAAGCTAATACCACCATCTTGCCCTGGATATGAACATAGAGCACCCCGTCATCATGGTTGAATGCCACTTTCGTACCGGCATTAAAATTGGTGCGACATATAAATATAATTTAAACCGCTGCATCGAGGAATTTATGCAACGCTATCCAGCATTCTGACAAGTCCCTCGGAGCGTAATGTTGTCTTAAGTGTCCCGGTACCGTCAAATTGACATACTTTTGTTTGCAATAGGTTTTATCAGTATACGATATAACATTTTTGTCATTCTCACGCTTAATTAAAATGTCTATTAATGTTGGTATCCCTGTCTTTTAAAACCAATAGGTGCATCAAACATTCCAAGATACAGGGTCAGTTACTCGCAAAAAGAGACACTGGACGCTATAGTGACCGGTCCCAATCTAGAAGCAATACATAATATGAAAGAAAGGCCTCAAGGATACCTTATCGCAATACAAACAGAGTTTAAGGTGAAGAGAGAAAGAAAATATAAGAAAATGGACACATAAGATTATGTACTAGATATATTTTCTTGTTTAAACTTGGAAAAAAGCTTTGTACATATTGTAGCACTAATTTATTTTTGATACCTAGAACATGTTCTGCTAATTTTCTGGTTTGTAATGAAGTTACATTGTGACGAAACTGTGGGTGATAGAAAAGAACAGATTAAAATTACATATTTCTGTTTTATGTGACAGGTTTACAATATGCATATATGTCTACTATAACAGAAAAATATATGTTCATTGTGAAATAAGTGTTCATTGACTTATCATTTCCTATATTCTTCATGGTACACTTTTATGGCTGCGTAATTAGCTTTGCAGTGCATTGCAATGCAGTATATAGTTTTTTTTAAAAAAAACAGTTATTGTATCTACACACCAGGCCAAATTACTCATCTTTATATTACGCGGGCAGTCCCACCTCTCAAATAGTATATTTACCTGCCCGTTGAAGCAGGCCTCAAAGCTGCTGTCAGCACATCAAATACGATAGCAAGCGGCTAGGGGAATGGCATATAAACTCGCTCCATCAGCGATGCTGTTGATGACGTCAAATTTTGCGCGGTAAACTCACAGATACACTGTCACGAAAAACTTTAAATACAATGCAATATACAGTTTTTTTATTTTAATAACACTCGCATTCATCGCGGAATGAAACAGATAATACCAATGTAAATTTCAACTATTTGTGTGTATACTAAAAGATCTGCGTTTATTAAATAATTTATTTTATCCGTGCACAATGGTGATATAAAATAAGTGTGAAGTGTGGAGCTATTTTGAAGCTAGTAACAACAGAGCAGATGTAAAATATGTAGATAAACAAATTTCGCGCGATGGCAAATCACACGCTAGAAAAAATTTCAAAAAGCATGTTGCTTTCATATACCGAGGGAGACGTACCGAAATTCCATTGAAAAAGTAGTGTAAGGGTTTTCCGTCGCTATCAGAACATGACATTTGACGGTGAGCAAAAACAAAATTAGTCAGTTCGTTTATGCACAGAAAACTACTAAGATCATAATTCATGAACTTGCTGTTGTCTTAAAAGCTTTTTATAAAGCGAGTATCGGTATTGGCAAAGGATATCGAGTAAAATGGCATCATCCAAGCACTAATTTATTATATATAAATTTTATTTATTAAAATCGAAATGTTTGGTCTCCTCAAATACTGAACTACAAATAGTATTTTATGAAAATTGTATTTCCTAAATAACCCTTTAAGCAAAATGTTGAACGGGAATTTTGATTTAGGATGTTAATTCTTAAATAAAACTTCGTGTAAAGAAATCTAAAAATACTGCATAAATTGTATATTATTATGCAACTTTTCTTTTAACAAAACTACACCAAGAGTTATCTCAAAATGCCATCTGGAAGTGAGCTGTCCTGTCTGCCTCTACTTTTATTACAGAATATAGCTTCTGCAAATTCCAACAAAATTGAGAGTAAATGGTCATTACGTTTCACATAGAGCGTTATGAAAACAGCAGGCCGTCTTGAAACAATTTCCAAATTTTCAGTTGCAACTGCCTGAGGGACATAAAATTTTCCTTAAAGTGCAACGTTTACGTTTTTAGATAACAATGAAGCTCGTTGATGCAAAAAAAAAAAAAAAAAAAAAAATGCAGACAAATCCTTTACATTTTCTAATGCTTGGGTATACAAAGCAATAGTTGACCCATAGTATCAATGAATTTCGGCAGAAATGTGAATATTCAGTGTCTTTAATTCTAAAGCAAGCAATGTTAACAACAGGCCCATGCGGATTAGCGTTTAACCGAGCTTATATGAATAGCGCAACCCACAAATAAAAACTAGGGTAAACAGGAATCCATTCTGCTGCTAGAAGCTATTTAAGCAGGCTAGGCAAGTATATTTTATAAAACGATTTTTTCTTCTTCACCTTATCCCTAGTAGTACCGCTCATTGCAGTTTTTTTATATATTTTTTCTATTTTTATTTTATTTTCTTCATTTGTGCTACAACAGAGCAAAGCTCCAATTACAGTAGCTACATGCAATTTAGTTACACAAGTTTGACTAAATGCAAAACAGAAATACAAAAAGGAATACAGACAAACTAAAAATACATTATATATTAAGCTATTATTGACGACAAGACATTGCAAATTGTATACTAATCAAGCAAATAAGTGATACAACAGAGTAAACAATAATTGATCAAAGTTGAATATAAAAGAAAGAGAATGCAATTAATGGAATAAAATTTTAAAAAACTAAGACTAAAAATGAAACATATTAAACTACTATATAAGACTAGAATTGCAAATGTTAAACTCATTATGCAATACAACTGAAAATCACATGCAAATAATTCCCATATTTAATTGTTTTTTAAACTGCTCGTAAGTTAAACTAAAATCCAGCTCTATTTTAGTAGAGAGTTTATTGTATTTCGCACACAACCTAACAACGGGAGAATTTTTATGGGATACTGTTTTGGGAGTCTTAAATTGAAAGAGCTGACGATTTCTAAAATTAGCAGAACTGACATTAAAACATATTCTGCCAAGCAGTTCTTCAGTGGATACCAAGCCGTTTATGAGTTTGTACAGAAATAATTGTTCGGCTATTGTTTTAGTGGAGTCTGGTTCCTCTATCCCTTTATGGCGGGCATAGGGAACCGAAGCTTTGGATCGTGATAGAGAACCAGGATGGGTGATCAGCCCGAAGCCTGGTGTGAGGATGAAGGATGTGGATAATTGTGTGAGGGCACGATGAGTGATAGGAAGGATGATGGAGCAAATGGTGGAATGCTGGCGGGGGAAACCGGAGGAACCGCCCCAGCACCATGTTGTCCACCACAAATCTTACTTTGTGGTCGCCTGGGATCTAACCCGGGCCGCCTTGGTGAGAACCAAGCAGTCTAACCACTCAGCCATGGCGCGGCCCATAAAAAGATTTCTTCATACAAAAAACCTGACAAGGAAACATGGGTTTTGTATTTTCTAATAAATCTTTCAAAGTTCTGCTTAAATTATCATGCTTAATATCTGATATTGCAAATGTATTTTCTATAAACAGTGGGAGAGAAAAGGAATGTAGGGCTCCATGATGTATATAATTTGAGTCAATTAGACCTTATCCCTGCTGCTCCTATGAATTTTTCAGTGCAACACACCATGCGACCTTTTTTCTCGTATGCAAGGAATAATACAATATCAGCAATATGAGAGGAAGTGTTGCATTCCACCCAAAAAATTCATATCAGACTGCATCAACGGAAGAACATGATTTCAGGGTCCCTAATTCCCAAAAAGCATTTTATTTAAAAAGAGCCACGTATGTGTCTCTCTCTGAATATTTTAATTAGAAATGAAAATTTCGATTAATACCGAAGTTGGCTTAAAAGTTAACTATTACCAAATTTCCTACATGAAGATTTTAACAAACTTCCCATTTCAAATTAACTTTAAACGGAAATTGTTTCCCCATTTTTTTTATTTTCTCAAGATGGCTTAAATGGGTTTGATTAATTACTATGTATTTAAGATGTTTATAAAACAAAATGTGCATCTAAATGTTCAGGCAATGGCCTGTGAAATCCTCATTTGGAAGGAATTTTGCACAACCGATAAACCATAAACATTAAGATTTACATCACAGAAAATTTTTCTGGCTGACTTCGTTGCTCAGTCACTAGAGCACGTGCCTGCTGTGCCGGGTTCAATACCCGGTGGGAAGAGGAATTTGTATCTAGGCCCTATACTCTCCAGAGTTTGGATGTATGAATGGGTGGGTGGGTAAGTGAACGAATAAGTGTGTGTGTGTGTGTGTGTGTGTGTGTGTGTGTGTGTGTGTGTGTGTGTGTGTGTGTGTGTGTGTGTGTGTGTGTGTGTGTGTGTGTGTTTTGTGTAATACCAAGCGGGATGGCTCATGCGGGAGGCCGGTGTTTGACTCCCGTGGTCCACCTACCTGAGCCGGGGTTTTTCGAAGCTTTTCCCGGGTCGCCAGGTGAATGCTGGGTAGGTTAATTACATCCCCCGAATTTCCCATCTATCCTATTTCCTATCCACCCATTCATTTTCATTATCAATTCACATCATCTCTGTAGTGGTTTCTTTCAGATCTGAAGTGTTGGCGGGTGTCTCGGTGCTGTCGTGACTCCTTGGGTCGGCTGTCCTCTGTCTCCTCTCGCCTCATCCTTTATTCCAGGGATGCCCCACTTGGGGCTTAGGTGCAATAGACCACTAGTTTCGGTGTCGTATCCCCTCCATAGTAATCCTAATGGAGCTAATGTATAAAAACAATCAAAAACAACTATACAAGTTAAGACTGCTGACAGACAATACGTTCCAAAAGCGAATGCCCACGAATACGACCACTGCACCTAAATCAAGATACAAATAAAAATATAAAAAATAAGCAGAAATATCCCAGCATCAGTTCATTTCCCAGATATGCGTTATTGCCGGTTTCAATTTGTTCAACACCATCAAGCAGTCATTGGGTTGTTTCACCCAATGCCGTGCAAATAAGTATACAATTTCAAGGCCAGCATATATCTACTAGTTTTTAAACATCTATCATTTAGTTTGCCCTGTGTAAACTTTCGAAAGAATAGACTCCAGAATCTACATAAAAATAAAAAACAGGAAGTAGAGAAAATCATGCGGATGTTATCCTATTCCTTAAACATTTGGCTGACTCTCCAATGGTGTATTAAACCATTTATGCAAACCTTTATCAGAAAGCAAATAGAAAATCAACCTTCTGTACGAATAGCTATTAAACCAAAATATATAAGTCGTGTGAACGCAAGCAGTTGTACATTAACAATGTACTTGTTTGACACTTGCAGAGAAATGTTCGGGACACGTGAAACGACAGTATCTCCCCGTCAAGAACAGCCCTCGCATGCAGCTGGCATGGCAGAGGAATCAAGGTGTCCAGGCCGAGAGCCAGCAACGTGCCATGATATCGATCTTCCCGCAGGTTGGTCATCGCGTGGCCAACTTCTCCCCTGGGTTCTCAACACCAACCGGAGTCGCAAAAAAATATACACGATGTACTTCACTGATTAACAGACACTGCAAACTTCCTAACGGCAGTGCACAGTAACAAGGGGAGTAAAACGAATTTCTCACGACACTTATTCTACGTATATTATGCAGTGTTATTGATGGAGCTCGTTCACTGCACGATACTGTAACGCTCAACATTGCATGATACTAGGATCTCCATATTATCTGGCAATTGAAATACGTAACTCCTTTGTGTCATACAACAAACAGCAGTGAATGTACTTGATCTTTTATGGTTATTAAGATTGTATTACAAACAACAGTTTTTGAGAGAACTGCAAAGATATTTTCTTAAAATATTATAAGGCATTAAATGATTTAAAGCTTTAGAAAAACCCTTATAGCTTGTTTCAATATTCTGAGACAAAAAGTGTTGTATTTTTCTTTCTGTGCACTTAGATATAATATGTTTCGAATTCCTCGGCCCCGTACTACGTAACGAGAGGATTAGGAATGCATTAAAGTTCTTATCAAGAGTTGAGGAGGATACTTTGGCTTGAACCTGTCTCCAAGGATCAAGTAAGCATGTAAACCTATTGAGTATTTTTTACGCTTTTATCACCTTTCATTGCATTGTATATGGCTTTTGTCATATATCACAATTGAAAGGCGTGAATTAGGCAATATGGAGAAGGAGATGGAGCGCGGAAAAGTACATGTCAGCGAGGCAACGTTATATGATTTGGCAGTTCATCCCTTTTGCCTTCATTGAACTGTCGCACCCAGGAACGCACATTAGACACATCCATGTTACCATCACCACACGCCTCACTCAGATGGCGATGAATTGCAATAGGTGTCACACCACGAAAATGGAGGAAATGAATGATTATACGTTGTTCTTGCAATGAAAACGTCGCCATTTTAAATATCAAAAACAGTCCTAACTCTCGTTGCTGCCACTACAGTTCTATGCACTGTGCAGTGCTGCCATTTCTGTCACTCATTCACAAAGAGTCCACGTGTATTTAAAAAAGAAACAGAAGTTCCTATCTGGTGTCAGTCTTGAAAAAAAATATGTGTTATAACTTGAATGCACCTCGTACATGATATTATCTATCTTAGTCCGCTTTTTATGCTACGTTATTAAAAACAAAGCACCACACATACTTTTTCTAACAATTAATTTATTTTTTTCTAGGGGACTTTTGAACTCGCATTTCTGATGAAACCCCTATGTAGAAGATTTGGGTCTATGCATTACGTTGCCCACCTCCGTAGTGTGGTGGTAGCGAGTCTGCATCACGTTCAAGAGGTCCCGAGTTCGAATCTCGGCCGGGGTGAATTATCTGGATAAGGTTTTTCCAGGGTTTCCCTTATCCTGAAAGACAAATGTCGGTTAACTCTAAGCTCTATGGCCGCTGGGTTCATTTCAGCATCATTTCATCCATTCCATTCATCGTCCAATATGACAAAGTCGGAGGACTTAAATTGCCAAAAAAAAAAAAGCATTACGTCTTCCTTAGGTTCGGGGTAGAGAAGTATAAAGTTTATCTACTGAGACATTCTTTGTTTGATTATTGCAGTAATAGTGTCTTGCAACTTCTTATCTATTATTATCATCGCGTCTATATTTTCTGTGTAGTTTAGAATTTTTCTATTATGGTTTACCAGTTATACAAAAGCTACTAGAATGAAGAAGACTTCAAATGATATTCCAGACAATTCATCATATATATTTCATTTATAATAAAATATCCTAAGCATATAGTATTATAATTAATTTACGTTGGAGTCACTTTTGAGAAAACCAAAGATTCATCAAACAATTATTTTCCCTGTAAAGAACAAATTGGATGGGGGATTGTGCTGAATATATGCGTGCTGCATCCTTGGAAGATGCTGAAAAGTATATTCTCTTTTTAATTAATTTGTTCACTTAAAATGATTTTTCTTTCTCTTTTGGGATTCAGGGAGCTCAAAACGTATACTTCCAGTGAAATCTTGGTATTGAAATTTTGGGTAGAGTGCAATATCTTCTCTACCAACTACTTTTGCGGTAGAGAATTCCTCTACAACAATATCCTTAAATGCATCTAAGAAGATGCACGTTATTTGCGTCTTCCACTTGGATACAGGAAATAAGGGCAGTGACTTTACAACCAACTTCTTCAGTTCAGAAAGAATCATAAAGAACTTTGAAGTCATGCACAAAAAGACATGCTAAGTCTGAAGTAGAGAACCACCGCCTCATCGTCCTCCAACCCTTCTATCCTTTGTGTTCTGACATGGGACATATATAAGATATGCTCCACAAAGTCCATAGGGATAACACAACAACGACCTTAATGTGCATCCTCAAGTGCACTGCCGTGAAGACGTCCGTATTCTTATGACAACCTTGATGCGTTCGCTATACATCAACATCACCCGAATGTGAAAGTAACTGCACATACGCTCGCAGACTGCACAGACGAAATACTGCCATTAACAATGATCCAACCACAAAAGCTACGATCCATGTAATATGAACGTAAAACCTGCATCTATACCCATCAACTTAGTTAAAATTCATCCATAGATTTCTACAATTAAATATGTATAACTAAAATTACTGGTTAGCATTTTGCAGTTTCCTGAGCAATATATTTCTAGATATGGACATTTTATAATTGTTTCTATTACTTTTTCTACCACGTGCACGGAGAAGCTATTGTATTTGTTCACAAATTCAATACCGAAATACATGATATGAGATCCTCTGAATTATAAAAAATGTCATTTTAAAAAAGGTACACGCACATGCGTGTATGAGTATATGAATAGCGTAACTCAAAAGCGAAAAGACGGTTGGATGCGAAACTTACTTGTTAATAGTTCAAATTTACCATTACATATATCATTCTCAAATGGGAAGATGTTACTCCCGGAATTTCAAATGCAATTACATAGCGACCAGGTCTTTAAATATTGGACGATCACCTAAAGCCTACTCATTTCCATATTTCGCTTGCACCTACAGTAAAATTATCAATAAGATAACTTCTGTAAATATTTTTCTCGATCAACGTGAAGTAGATAGAGGAATAAGTGCTTGTAGGAATAGTTTCAAGTGGTGAGAGGGGGAGTTGAAAATATATTCCGGGCAAAAAGAACGAAATTCTATTGATGCTGGTCTTTTCAATTTGTCTTGTGTTATATGGAGAGACTGATTAGAGCTGATGGAGTCCCGAAAATTAGAAAAGTGCGTGAGAACATATTTGTAAGACCGAAAAAACTCTGTTCGAAGAAATATGCCTTTATGGATGAAGTGCTAGCTAATTTCATTAATAAGTTAGAAGAAATGGATTCACGTGAAGACCGAAATTACTCCCTTCACTGCAGATAAACCCTATAATATTGCATACAGATAATGGGTTTTGTCTTTATGAATTCATACCTACTAACATGCATACAAATAACAATATTCACACAATTACATCGCATAATACGTATCTGATATCACGGATTCAAACCCTACGGCGGTCAATGGGCTTTTTGGCGCGTAAAAGTCTCTAGGATGACTTTTTTCATAAAGGTAGTAGAGCCGAAGGTCCGTGTTGTAGATTTACGGAACGTAAAAGAACCTCAACAGTAATCGAGAAGTTTGTGAGCAAAATTAAGCGGTCTTTCACACCCAATATAGAATGGGACGCTGTGAACCACAAGAGTTTAAGAACGTCCGTAAATAACTCAATTTTTTAAACATTTCTGTATATAAAACACTGGAGAGAAAACAATCGTCCAAGGTCGGTTTGAAAACTGAAAATTAGAAAAAAGTTGATGAAAAGTAAATTAACGGAAAATGGGCATTAAATAAAAAAGAAAGAATACAGAAAGGCAAATTATATGTTTCATGGAACTGAGGAACAAAAAAGATTCCTAGGGTACTGAAAGTTAATAATTACGTATCGATAAGGCAATGACACATAAGGGAAGTGACAAATTAGTACTAGAACTGAGTTAACATTTTTATATAAAGCACTTCACAAGGGAAAATTTGCTCCCCTTGTGATTTGTGTCATGAATCCAAACTTTTCAATATTCGACATGATAATGAACCGCAACTTTCCATCAGAGAAAGCAAAAATGCATTAGTCACGGTAGACGCTCATGGACAGCTATCCACAGCTCAATTGGGGTGTTAGATATTTGTTTTTCATGTTTGATGTGTTCAGCAGAGTTTTAAAAGTCTACACTGTTAGTACTATATCCAGTAGAAACAACTGCAGGGAAGATTATACATGATTATGTACCTAAATATGACAAAAATATAAGTAAATGTTTTACTGAAACGAAGAATAACGGAAAAGTGCGTAAATCACTGCTCATCCTATTTTCAGTCTGGTAATAACACAAAACGTGTATTGAGAATTATAGGATATATTTTTTCGTATACTTATGCACATGAACTGGTTCAAATATTGTAGCCTAATAGAGAAAACAATAAATAACACTAAATATACCACAACAAGATTTGCATCTATAAAGCATATGTTAGGAAAGAAACTAGAATTCACATTTAAAGAAGTGGATAAGAATTTAAATGCAAATAATTAAGTGAGAAAGATAGGTTATGGTTGCTTTGGAAATAACTAAGATAAACGCAGGAAACAAAATCCAAAAGAAAATAAAGTTGTAGTGAAGTACTGAAAAAAATAGTTCTAGTCAAATATAGCAAATAATCAAGTAGGTTAAAAGGAATAAATAGAAGAATGGAGCTGTTATCAAAGAACTTGCAGTAATCGTTTGTAAGTTTGGAAAGTACCCGTACTAATTAAAAAGATGCCAATAATGAAAAATCAATGTGCATTTGGCACAAGCAGTTCATTTGTTCTCACAGGACATAGATCCTTCTGATTACGTAGAAACTTCGAGTCTTTTCCTTCGTGTTTTATACCCTACTAATCTACCTGGTGGTCAAATTTCCACAAGTGATAACAAATTACGCGCCTCATTATTATTAGCAAACGGCTATTTTAAACAATATGGTATTGGTACTCAAAAGTCAGTTTTAACACGTAATGAGATTCAGAAAAACTGTCGAGAAGTCGCTTCAAATATTTCATTGGCCTCCGTTAAATCTATCAGTCAACCTAACAGTGCTTATTTCCACACTCACCACGCATACCTCGAAGGAAAGGATCTCATGCCCAGCTGTATGATCTAAGGGTAGATACCTGCCTCACAATCAAGAGTCCGAGTTCGATCTCGTTCTTGTGAGTTATTTGCTTAAGGGTTTTCCCGCGGTTTTCCGCTATCCGAAAGATAAATGTCGGGTAGCTCTTTAGTTCTATAAACCTGGGCTCATATCACCCATCGTCTGATATGGGCTACGTAGAAGGACGTTAAATTAAAAAAAAAAAAAAAAAAAAAAAAAAAAAAAAAAAAAAAAAAAAAACATAGTTCTAATACTCGTAGTTCACCAATAGAACAGTGGGCAGCAGATTCTTTGAGATCGAAATTTTGGAGACGACTTCAAAGCTCTGTTAACTATAGCTTCATCACGACATTTGGAAAATATAAAAGAACGAGAGAGTGAAGTGAAGACCATAGAAATGTAATTAAAGATTGACATTTCGGGCCATGACTCTTAAGCAGAACTGTTACCAATGACACAAGGCATGCCCAATAAGTACAGAATACTGCAAACAAAGTTCGGAAATGGTTTTATAAGTGTGCGTCAGGGTCAGTCGCCCGCGTTGTGACAACAGAGTCTACTTCAGCATTTGATGGTGAAATAGCCGCAAATCTGAACAAGTTATGGTTCAGCACATCATATCATTCATAAAGTGTTTAGTTTCGCAATGTGTCTGCAAGATAGGTGCCATCACTTCAGAACTGAAAGAGCGACGCGTTGGCATCTGCAGAGAAGTAAAATGCAACAGCTTCTTTGCGAGCATCGTTACAGGAGTCCAAAACCTGGGTATTCCACCACCAACCCCAAAAAAGAGAGCAAGCAAGGAATTGCGCCATTCGTGATTTTCAAAACTTAAGAAGCTCCGAACTCAATCATCTCTTAAGGGATGAACGAGCGTTGTTTTCGAACACTACACTACTTAGGAAAACATAACTAATGAGTCATATTCCAATACATTAAATAAGCTTCGGGATACAAAAAGACTTCTGACTACAGGTGCAATTTTGCAACATGACAATGCTCGGTCTGGTACTGCCCGTGTAACAGTTGTAACCGCTAATGATCTGCATTTTGATACTCTTTCACATTCGCTACACTCATCTCGCACAAAGTAATTGCCACATGATTAGACAACACAGAGACGATAGGAGGAAAGAAATTTCGTTCCGTTGAAGAGGTGCATCAAGCAGCGCACGAGTGCGCAAGAATAAAGTAAAATTTTAAGAGTACTTTCTATGCACTATAGGCAGTGTGCTGAAAGACTAGGCGTTAATGTCGAAAAATAAACACTTGTATCCAATGAAAAATTCAATAAAAATTATTTAAAGCTGTCATTAGAATACTCGTATATCAAAATATGTATCACGTGAAGATTAGTGCAGAAAATCTATTGCGCCCATTATTGTAATTTATTCAACAACTATCTTGCATTTAGGGCTTGGTTGGTAATTATAGAAAACTAACTGAACAGTTAAGATATGTATGTTATTTACGTGGATCTGGATAAAAAATACGATTGACAAGTTTGTGAAATATAAATGGAGATTCTGTAACAGAAAAAGGTATTAACTGTAATGAGATACGGTTCTTATATGCCCAGTATGCTGAAACAAATAAAGATCTAGGATGAAGGAAGATATAACAGAAGAAAATAGGAAAGAGAGAGACATATAACAGGGACGCTCTTCATCCTTTAAAATGTACTTGGGTGATTTAGTGAAGAATTGCTTCCAAAACAAAGGGAAAGTACAACATAGAAGGTAGAACGCAAACTCTAAGTTTTGTTCATATCGCACTGCTGGAGGCGGATGAAGAGATCCTAATGAACCAATTAATGGATTACTGAATAAAGATAAACACGAAAAACAAGTGCTAACCGCGGTTTCTGGAAGACGAGGAAGGTGAGATACTGAAGTGGATGGCTTTAAAATGCTTCCATTAGTAGCCATACAATCCGTCATTAAGAAAACGCGACAACAGAGAATGAAAACTCCAGATATAACTTTGAAAACTAAAACTAATATTTTCTGTGGTTCCTTGAACTGCTGATAAATAATCATATTAGCACGCATCTTGTATAGATTGCGTAAATGTCCACATAGCGACAAATGTGGGTAAACTACTAGCATTTGAAATCTTCATATGGAGAAGAACGAATGGATAGGCAAAATAAAAATAATTAATATAGCTGTTTTTTTTTTAAAAAAAAAACAAGTGATAAAAGAACAATGAAGATTATCAACAAATAAAAGGAACTGGGTCTAAGATAAGAAAATCCTTGCGAGAAATGCAATAGATGAGATTCTGAAAGTGATAAGTAACTATTTAGGTAGATGATCACTTTCAGTTGATAGGCAATATTAAGACAAAAACCTTTATATGTGTAAATGAAAAGCGAAAGTGAAAAGAGAGAAGAACGGATGAAGATGAGTTTTTATCCTCGGGCATAATAACGATTGATTTATTGATTGGTTAACTGCACGTAGAGAACAAAACGGCTATAATATCGCAGTAAACCAGCCTTAATACGTCAAGATGGAGAATTTCTTTAAGCAATAAAATAGCTACATCCAATATTATACAAAGCCTGCGCTTCTTTGCCGTCTAAAATACTACTCTTAGTCAGTCCACAAGTTCTAAATACTGAAAAAGATAACCAAAGTAAAATACATGCTTTCCGAACACAAGCGTCCTTCGCCCACTGCGTATGTAGCTTCATTTGGATTACAGAATGATATATGGCGCTAATAAAAACGTCCAATATGGGAATTCATTAATGAAACAAGTCATATGGAATGAACATTTACATTCCTGGTGTATTTCAGCTGTAACATACAACTTGTTAAGCTTATTTCTGGAAGCAATGCCCGGAAAAATACTACAAACGTAATTTCATTCGTGTGTGATACTCTTTTTATTTCACCAACTAGCTCGCTCGCATTGATTACCAGCTCACTGCCATTTACATCAAGAATGTCAAAACGCTCCAGTCCTCGTTCTAATCGCAACTACTGGCAACACCAGAAATGAGAGTATGTGAAATTTGCTAGAAATTTGTCTAGGAGCTTTTATTTTATGTGAGGACCATAGTCTGATACAGATTGCCTTAAGCATTAACACCATAATTAAGAGTTCTAGATTTCAGGCATATTTGCGCATTTATTCCATAAGGAAAGTTTTAGAAACAATGCTGATATAGAAGAAAAAGTAAACAAATTCCGAGCAATATGTGGGACAATCCAAAGAACTTTTAAAAACAGGGTGAGAAAGGATACAAAAATGAAAATGTATAAGGTAATGTCTATTCCAACTTTACTATATGGAAGCGAAACCTGGGTGCCAACACAAAAGGATTTAAATAAAATACAGACTGCAGAAATGAAATTTTTAAGAAGTGTTAAAGGTTGTACAATATTGGACTAAATAAGAAATGAGGATGTTAGAAAGGAATTAGAAATCGAACCAATCAATGACAAAATATCAGAACGAAGGCAAACAATGGCATGAACATATATTAAGAATGGAGGAAGGAAGATATCCAAATGCAGTATTAAACTATAATCGAAAAGGAAGACGAGACAGAGGACGACCCAGGAAACGCTGGAGAGATCTATGAAGCCGGAACGGGCGATTTGCCCAAACCATGGAGTGAAGATGATTTCATAAGGATTCGACCATCGCGTCTTAAGGACGCTGTTAATGAGAACTATGCATTTACAAAACTAAATACGAATGAACTACTTACTCTGTTTTGTTTGTCGAATCCCTACACGAATAAAGGGAAAAGGAAGAAAAAGAATCTCTTTGTAATATTTACAAGATTTTCTCTCAACATTTCAATCCAATAATTCTCCTATACTTAACCTCAGCACGATCTTTATATAGACAAAATTCAGCCTTTTATATTATAGTTCGGTAAAGATGAATATATGTCAATTTAAAAACTCGCTTATTTTCAAATATGCTATATGAACATTTTATATTTAAACACTTTGCCTTTAAAATATAAAAATGTAACAAATCATGGAGCATCTGGTAAAAACTATTAGTATATTGTTGTGCTCTATTTGTTTGCTATGAAATACTGATAGTATTTTCTAGTTTCTTCCGGTGATATGACACTCAACAAATTGGTACTTATTCCTAATGGTCATATCGGCGGCCATTCTTCTTTGGAACATCTCGAAGGTGTTAACTCGTATTCGTTGGGTTTTAATTATTAGATCACGTACATATTCGCACTCTCATTCATTCTTCCAAACTCTAGGGAAGATGAGGAGTTATCTTGGACGGGAATGAAATAAGATGCCTGCCCATATTATGCAGTAACGTGGGCGAGTCTATAAGAGCAAATTTGTTAATATAGTCTTTGCAGTACATAATTTTATCAGTTGAGGATACGATAAAAGTAACTTTATTACAAGTGAAAGATTAAGTGAATTTGAAAACTCAGCTTGGGATATGAGGATAAATGTGAGATGAATCCGATAACAGTAAAAATGACGAAAGCACAAGATCATATGTTGCCTTTTCAATTATCTAATTAATTCAGAAAAAGTAATGGCAACTTTATGGAAAATCATAATGTGTAACATTCACGTGACTTTCTTCACCCTTATACAAACTCAAACACATCCCTTTATCTACTTCAGTTTATCGAGATATACGTTTACCTTATTGCTAATTTTCTTAGGAATATTGGAATACAGTAGGCATTAATCGATACTCAAATATTTTAAACTATTTACCATATGACATCTTTGAAATGCAGTTCTTTCTGCAAGGTCTAGAAAGACGACTTCCCATTTGAGAAAAGTAAAAGTACTGGAAAATTCGCATTAATAACAAGAAATTTCTCTGAAATAGTTCACGACAAGGAAAAAAAAAGTATATACTACAAACTCTATGCTTTGTGCATATTTTTATGTGCACTAAAAATTGTCTTTCCCTCATGCCTTACCAGCTACCCAAAATTACCAAGAATGAAGACTTCTGAGGATATTCCAGGAAAAATCAAGATAGGTACCTTTTATTGTCACAAAATATCATTAACATGTATATCTCCTGAGCATATATTTTAATCAAAATCGTTAGAGCACTTTTTGAGAAAATTAAAATGTTCGAGAAATGTTCCAAGGGAAGTTTTGGATGGGGCATTTTCTTGAAAATCTTCGTGTGACATTCTTGGAAAGTGCTGAACTTAAATGCCAAGTTTGAGATTTAAGCGTTTCCAAGTAATGTTGTACACGCGCACGCGTGCGCATGCGCGCACATACACACAATCTCTTACATACACAGAGATCTTTTGGTAAAAATGGTTTTTATTCGGATTAAGGGGATTTCAAAATGTATGCTTCTAACGAAAACTCGGAATCGAATATTTGGGTACTGTACGTGCATAATAGAGGGAGTAAAAACGGCGGGTCGAAAACCTCAAAACAAGTGATTAACTATGTTCTACAGTACAATAGTGGATGCTGCCCCGTTGCAGTTCTGCATCAAGTGGAGGATATGACAAATTTTTGCAGTCAATTATTTAGTCTAAGGAAACAACTGCCTGCCGTGCTAGGGATCTCGGGTTCGATTCCCGGTAGTGGGGTGGGGATTCTGCTCCAACCAAGATAATTCATCTTCCCCAAGGGTCTGGAAGTATGAATGAGAGCAGGAATGTGTGCGTGATCTAATGTTTAAAGCCCAACGAAAAAGAATCTACACCTTCGATATGTTCCAAAGGAGAACGACCGCCGATATGACCATTGCAGTTAAAGGCGGGGTATAAATGGAAAAAAAAGGAAAACAAATTACATTAATTGCAGAAGTATTTACGCTTCATCATTTACTTCTTCAAACGCATCTTCTTGCATTAGAGACTGTTTAAGTGAAAACTCCATATTTACTTTTAAGACTTTTAGAAAACATACTGCAGTGCACTTTAATATTACTTCTCAATCATAAAAGCTCACAACGAAAAAGAAACGAATCAATAAAGAAATAAAAGATACATATCAGTAAGTACTGCATTCACAATGGACATTTGGTATTTGTATTATGTAGACTATAAATAAGCATGCATTGTAAAGCTGTCACACAAACTGAAAGTATTTTCGATTTTTTTTTAATTTACGTCCTTTAAGTCATATCGGACGATGAATGGAATGGGTGAAATGATGTTCAAATGGGCCCAGGATCCATGGAGCTTACAGATACCCGACATTCGTATTTTAGGATAAGGAAAACCCCGGAAAAATCTTATACAGCTAATTCACCCTGACCGAGATTCGAACTCGGGACCTCTTGAACGTGAGGCAGACATGCTACCATCTACGCTATCGAGGCGCGCTATTTTTTAATTTAAATGTATGCATAAAGTAATTTTAAGTATAAAATGAGTGTATAAAATGTATTATTCATAAATTAATTATACACATACATTATTTCCCTGAATTAACAAATGCAACCAATGTAAAACGGAAATGAAAATTACCGACCTTATTTTGTAAACATTTCTTAGCTTGAACAGGGGATAGTACGAAGTGTGTTGCGTCGCATTCATATAGATTTGTTCTTACTTTGCTTTCGCAGTGATCCTGACAATCTTTAATATGGTTACACCTAACCTGTTCCAGGTGTCCAAGTTTCGATTCCTGGTCATTAGGTTACTAAAAAGATACAATCCAAACATGAGGCTGCCGCAGGGGAACACAAAATAGCTCGAGCCGTGGAGTGGGCTGGAATTTAGGAAAGATAGGAAACTTAAAACCAATCAACGTCTTCAATACGGCAGCAGTACAACGTACGGTGACAGAACACGCTGAGCTTGTGTTCAGTACGAGCTGTCATCTCCTGAAGTAAATTAAAGGAGCTAGACATTCCTCACAACCAACAGGTAAGATCAACTGGTTGTTCCTCTTACATTGCTCGTGACGAGTTGACCTTTAAACTTCACATGTTTAGCCCTCTTCAGGAGGAGCTGTCGTTAGCTATATCCCGCAGCGCTTTCTTTAAATTCTTCTTTCACTGCATTCAAAGCAACGACCTCTCCTTTTCCACTCCAAATCTCTATATAGGTAGATTCAAGCACGTGCAAGAAATTCTCGGCTTTTGGCAAACATTAATCCGAAGTCATATCGTCACTTTTTGAGCTCTGCAGCAACTAACTTGGACCAAACAGTTGCTACTCAAAATAGATTGTGGGGGTTTACTTGCTCTTGTAAATCAACACTCAAGAGCAACTAACTTATTGGCAGTCCATTCTTTTCTCTTGTTACGTCTACGCCCGTTAGCTTAGATATATGTTCTTTATGGACGCCACAACTTTCCACTATTTAGGCAATCAAGTATTATTTTTAACACTAAAAACAGAAGAGCTTCGGACTCCCGCATGTTATCAAAGAAGTCTTAAAAGCCCTTTAAAGGCTCGACAACTGCTTACGCAGTATTTCCCCGAGAATTCCTAGGTAGCTAATAAATGAGGTTTTATATTACAGACCGACAACAAATTTTAATTAAACTTTTCCGGACATTTTACAAATAAACTATATAATTGAAATGAGAAAAAAAAATTAAGGGAAGCAAATTGAGAACATAAATTATGTTTCCGAATAACATAGTATTTAAACTATTTATATTTGTGTTTGCGCTAATTTATAGAATTTTTTTTTAAACAAACTGAATTCAAATTCTTAGAGACGCCGCTTTCTGCGGTAGCCACTCATTTTAATATCTTCCTTTTCATAAAAATATAAGTGCAAGCAAAATTAATAATGAAATCCTTGCTTTGTGTGCTGATGATTTAAAATTGTAAAGAAATGTTTGTAATATAAAGAAATTATATCCACGTCTCAGTAATACAAATGGCGTAGGGTTAATAAACTTTACTTCAATTTTAAGAAATGTTCCCTCTTTACACCAAAAAATAAGCAATACTTAAATTCTGAATACTGAATTTCACTTCAATAGTTGCAGAACTTTCATTAGAGACTTGTGTAATCATGATATATGTAGAACTTTTTTAACAACTCATAACAAATATAACTAATGACTGTTTCAAACAGTGAACCTTATATTCTGAATCTCCAAGTGTATAAATGGCCATTCGAACATTGGTTATTTTACATAAAAAAATTGTTTGAAACAAGATGAAATACCTTCATTTTTACACCATTATTGGTTACCTAGTATTCATAGTTATCAATTAGCGCAGAATTTAAACAAAATAAGTTTCTCAGATACCTAAATTATTAAGCTTACAATGCGTCAATCTATAATACTGGGCAACAATGAAAATGTTTCGGGCATAAAAATAGTGAATTTACATGTATTTCCATCCGCTGAATTCGGAAATCACCACAAAAATGATAGATTAGCTCTTGTTTTGAAGATAAAGTGACATTCCATTTTTTAGAGTGAAGATTCTAAATTTGGGGGAATTTTTTTTGGGGGGGGAGTTGGCACATCTGTCAAATAACAAAACACAATCAGAGAGAAATTTTGGAAATTAAGTGATGCAAAAGTTAAGGAATGCATTTTTGTCGGACCACAAATAAGAGCACTTGTAAAGGATCCTGCATGATGATGATGATGATGATGATGATGATGATGATGATGATGATGATGATGATGATGATGATGATGAGTATAAGGGCGCTCAACTGCAGAGGTTATCAGCGCAAGGATCCTGCATTTGACCAAATTTTGGAGGGGAAAGAAAAGGAAGCTTGGGAAGCCTTCAAGGGTGTTGTTCATGGGTTTTTAGGCAACAAAAGAGATGACAACTACAAGCATGTGTTGACAGTGCTCCGGCAAAACTACCGTAACCTTAGATGCAACATGTCCCTTAAGATCCATTTTCTCCTCCAACCTAGACTTTTTCCCTCCTAGTTGTGGAGCTGTTAGTGATGAACATGGGGAGAGATTCCATTAGGACATTTCTGTTATGGAACAAAGATATCAGGGCCGTTGAAATGAAGTAATGCTTGCGGATTACTATTGGTCTTTGTATAGGGATTCTGCGGAATTGCATCACAAGAGGCAAGCTAAAAGACGACGAAGTCAATAGGCCACCACATGATTCTCTTCAGACACGACTATCTGCGAAGTATTTTTCCAGCAATTTAGAACTCTTAGCATGTACTTACCAGTTAAAAAAAATCAAATGCACTTTCACTGTTGTTAGCATGTATGTTATTAAAATGTATCCATTTCTCTCAATCCGTTAATATCTAATACTTGCACCTTGGGTATATCATAGAAACTGGAGGTAATAAAAATTTGTCAGTGTTATATTTGTTTTTCTCAACCCACAATTTGTAGGAATTGCCTCATGAAGTGCTCGAAACATTTAAAAATTATTTTTTGTTGCCCAGTGTAATCAGGATATTCCATACAGTCAACTTCAAAATTAATTTTACTTAATATCACTTTCCAATCGCAAAATAGTTGTTGAACAATTAATTATACCTACGCTGGCTTGGAACATAATTTTCGTTTAAAAACCCCGTTACAACTTCAATTTCATATATTTTATTGGTTAACAGATACTGCATCTAAGCAATAATATCCTCAACAATAAGTCACGTTAATACCTACTGCAACTTAGCCTATGATATAAATCTGTTTAACCTAACTTTGTCTCTAAGCCATCAACATTGAGAGACTCAAAAAGAAATGAATTGAGAGAACATTCTACTCGTGAAGTCCAAGAGAGACCGTGTGATCCGTGCTCCAAGGTCCGGAGGGATATTTACTGAAGGCATATTTTGATAGCTGACAAAGTGTCACTCATTTATATCTGGTTTGATTAGCTGAACTGGTTAAAAATTAATATGTATTAATGTCTCATAGAATATGTAGCTTTTTCTGTAATGTTCTCTGCTCCCATTATTTCTTGAGTTATAGTGAATGTTCGTTATTTTTATACGGTAATTAATTCCTACTGTAAAAATGTAATATACGTATTGTTAAGGGCTGTTTGCTATCATTTTATATATTTTTGTACTGTTCCCTAGCATGAGCTACGGCTCTGGGAACCTTTTCAGATAACAATAAAAACTAAAAACCTATCCATCAGTGACATTCAAAATCTTTAATACGTTTTGGGCCTTAACCTACAGCTAGACTCCTTGAAACTCTATGCATAATAAAATTAGATCCTTCATTTCCGAAGGCATCAGAAACAAAAAACCATCGCATATACGAAGAAGTTCATGGCATTTCTCAAGGGGGATCCTGTCGGCGGCTTGGCATGCTACATGGTTCTTCATTGACTGGATTCTCATGAACCAACAGGCAGTTAATATGCTGCAAGAAAAGTGAAGGATTTACGAGCTCATAATGCCCTACTAACTGGAGAAATACGGCTGAAAACGTAGGCCTAACGCCCGGAGCAGGAGGTATATTCCCCAAGTTCTTCGTTCATTTCTGTAACATTTCTGCCCTAGACAACCCGTTAATTAAGAATGTTTCACTCTTAGCCGTAACAGAATCCGCTCCTGTTAATTAGTCTTCTGATTCCGTTAATTGTTAACTATTTAACTGTTACTCTTTTTATACCCTTTCGATATATTTTATTGTTTTATATTATTACTTTTGTGCTTGTTTCAGCGCTTACCATTAATTATCTTCATCTTCAATGACATTTGCGCTGCGCCTCTCAGGATTTAGACGGATAGAATGAACACGAAGAATGGTGATGGCAGCTTTTTGAACGAATTTGAGACGCTGGAGTTTTATAGTTGCTGGTTCATTACTCCATGTTATCACAGAGGTCACTGATGACTTTCAGCTCATTCAATTGAGATGAGAAAGCTCTTATTCATTTTGACTGTACTGTAGGCTCGTAATTTTTTGTAATTTTTTCATTGCTTATATGAAATGATACTGTGAAGGTTTAAATGTTGATAAAGATTGTCCAGAGAAAAAAATCACACACCTAATTTCTGGATGACTTCAACCTCCATTTTTTTATTTAAATTATAGCGGCTTAATGAGCTTGGACTTTGATTGTACAGAGCAGTGACATACAAGAACTGCTATTACCTATTAAAACGTATCTTTTGAAATACAACTACTGGTTTTATTATATTTTCCTTCATGTTTCAGCGAAGTGGTTCTTATGATAGATTCATTGTAAGTAAGGATGAACTCAATATCAGATCAAAGCATTATTCAGCATGTTCTTACCATCAGACGGCACGAGAACCATTTGCCAACTTTCCGGCAGATGGTACTTTCTACTTTCAAACCTTTAAAAATAAATGTAGAAAAAATTCTGCCAAAATAACACCGCCAACGACGAACTACTAAAGTGCGCAAAGCTTAGGTTAATTGGCAAAAATACATTACGGCTTGCTTGTAGCTCAGTTGGTAGAGCGTCTGCCTGCTGTGCAACGGATCCTGCGTTCGATTCCCTGTTGAGGGAGGGGATTTTCCTGCCACCAAGATCATTCCCCATCTTCTCCAGAGTTTGAAAATATGAACGAGAGTGTGAATGTGTGCGTACTCTAATGATTAAAATACAGTACAGGCAACCCAACGTACACGAGTTAACACCATCGATATGCTCCAAAGAATAACAGCCGCCGATATGACCACTGCAGTTAAAGGAGCGTTATAAATGGAAAAAACAACAGCACATTACATCAAGACATGTGAATGAAGCGAGCGACCATTCCTTAACCGTCCTTACAGTTCACTACTTATACAAGCTTAGGTTTCTGATTCAAGAAAATTAGGTTAGCTTTAGGTTTGATTCTTTATACATATAAGCTTAATAGTAACCAGCAGTTGCAGCAATCAAGGCTCACTTCGTTCGCGAACATTTCATATAAAAGAAAATATCCTAAAACAGAATGGGTTCTAACTCTAGGAAGAGAAACTCCAAACACTTCTAAGGTAAGTAGGTGCTTCTGGTTCAATGCAATCACAATGTAAATTTCTCTATCATGTACGAAGTAGGAACAGAAGGCATTGCATCGCACCCAAAAATATCGAAATTTCAGTGGAATTGCGTGTTTCGAGATCCCCTGAATAAAAGAAAAATAAGAAAAAGAGGTCCTTCCGTGTGTGTAACATCATAACTCAAAAAGGAAAATTCGGTTAAATATAAGTATAGTATTTAATTTCAGCATTTTTTAAGGATGTGTGACATGAACTTCAAAAAAATTTCCCATTATTTACATGAATTTTTTGGAAAATGCTAATTTTCTCAAAATGACTATGATTTTGATGAACGTATGTGTTTGAAATATTTTCAGGACAAGTGAAACAGCTATCTCCAATTTCCAGGCAATTATTTCAGATATCCTCTTCATTCTGGATGACTTTTCCATAACTGGCAGAGCGTAAGAGATGGACAAAACCTTACTGCTGAAATGTAGATCACGTTCATTTGGGTTTAGGATTACTAGAGAGGGGATTCGGCACCTAAACCTGTAATTTATTGTACCTATGCCCTAAGTGGGGCATCTCCGGGAGGAACGATAAGGCGAGAGGAGACAGAGGGCGGCCAACCCAAGGAGCCACACAGAACAGAGAGCAGGAACCCTACTATTTGATCACGTTAACACACAATTTATGTGAAATACATTTCTGGGAGCAAACTTTCGAAGATATTCCTTGTTTTTATTTGAAGTTACCAATGGTTATACTTTTCTAAAATGAGAAGTCCATTGAGGTCCATATAACTGCCTCACACAGCTACCAGATGTGCTCTTAAAAAGATCTAACTACGCTTAAAGTCTACCGTGTTCCTATATTTGCCTAGGAGCTGCCATAGCAATTTTAGCAATAATACATTTCTGCAAATGTTTGTCTCGATTAACATGAAGTAGATGCATAAACGTTTATAAGAACATTTTATACAAGAGTAGAGAGAGTCATGTGAGAAAACACGTCAAATTTGTCTTCATGCACACAAAAGAAAGAATCGTTTAGTAAACGAAAAATATAACTCTGCAGGTTTTAACCAACGCCACAGAATTAGGTAAGGGAATGTTTTCTACAGCAAATGCTCCGAGAGCACAAACTGGACATTCTTAATAATGGAAATCAATTGTTCTTTCACACTAGCCGTGTGTAGGACGCACTATGAAACAGTAGAGCCAGACTGAAATATTGAATGTCGTAGCCGGGATTTGAACCACGGATCTTCTGGTTGCCGTCCAGCCGCTCTAACCCTTGAGCTACTATGGCCAACGTGCCGACATGACATTAAATACTCCCACTGACTCGTATTTTTCCCCGGTAAACCACTAGGAGTTCTCATAAATACATGAGACAACTACCTTGATGACGACTTACTATGCTGTAAGTACTTTAAGGCCCGGGCTTTATAGTTCGGACCACTTTTAGGTACAATTAATGGAAATTAATTTTTCTTTCACATATCCGTGTGTAGGAAGCAATATGAAACGGTAGATTATTAATAATGCCATATCGATTAATTCAAACCATTGGATTTGCTCGTTTAGGGTAGATGTTGCAGTTTATGTCGTCTACTATCCTTTCTATGTGATCTGCTCGAATTGGTAGAGGTGGATCACATTGATCTGTCAGCAATAGCCCAGAAGATGACCGACACGGAAAGTCAAAACTTTTTTTTTTTTTTTTTTTTTTGTAATTTATGTCCTCCAACGTTAAGTCATATCGGACGATGAATGGAATGGGTGAAATGATGCTCAAATGAGTCCAGGGTCCATAGAGCTTAAGAGTTTCAGGATAAGGGAAAACCCCAGAAAAACCTTATCCAGGTAACTCACCCTGACCGAGATTCGAACTCGGGACCTCTTGAACGTGAGGCAAACACTACCACCACGCTACCTTGGCGGGCTCGAAACGTCGATCAGACAGCGTTGTGCAAATCTAGAAGTTACTCATCATATAGCAACATCCAAGAAGTCCTGGGTTCCAATCTCGGTCAGGATGTGTTATATGGATAAATATTTTGCTGAGTTTTTCCTTTATCCTAAAGATGAATGTGAGCTAATTCTAATCTAACTTGAGCATCATTTCAGCCCCCTTATTCCACGGCCGATATAACCTAACAGTTAACGGTAGTTAACTTCAAAATCAATCTCAAAGTTAAAAATCTGTTACAGCAATATTTTGTCTTGCGAATCTTGCTAAAATGTACTGGCTACAGCAGAAACCCATTATGATTGAATTTTGTTAAAATACGTATGGCAGACGGCGAATAAAAACTAACCACATTGTGTCACAGTGCACACTTTCTCCTGCCCGTCTTCATACACCTGATAATCTCGCACACATTTTACGACAGCTTTCCGGAAGAATGACAAATATGCTGCTCAGCACGTGTACCAGCATCGCATTAATTATTTGGTAGTTCCTTGCAACTGAGTGTATTTCGCTCCAAATACAAAGTTACGACGGCCGTGTCACCCGCGCTAACACATGCATTGTTAATGACTTCTCTGTTCTAGTCACGAGATACCCGTAAAACCCCACCATAAACAGAAGACATTAAGCTGGGACAAATTCTTTTAAATGTCTTAAGTTGGCACTCTACTGTTATTAAACTTCTTTGAGCAATTCAATTAATAATGTTAGTAACGGAACCTGCGTTTTCATTACCAAAGGACGTTTTAAGTTTTCTTAATTATATAATTTATTTCACTCCGATTGAGGATTCTTTTGGTAGCATATTTTGACTAAAATCATGACTTAGTTTGAAATTTGAGCTGTAAGAAGATAAATCTAAAAAATACAAGTGTTTTGACTAACTCTGAATTACCTAACCCTGCGTCTGCAGAAAAGAGAAGAAAGAGCTTATTAATCCATTGCACTTAAGTACGAAATATTATTACATACATGCAAGCCGTACTTTATTCCTTGAATGCGAATGTTGATATGGAGCTGCTACGGAAGCCAATTAACTTCAATCTGATATACAAATGTGTATGCACCTTACAACAGTGATTGCTGCTTTCCAAAAACCATACACTTATTAGAACTTTTAATGTGACCTGAAAAATTCTGGAGATATTTCTCGTTATTTCTGTAATTTTCCAATATTTATAATCCTCTCCAATGGCAAGTCGGTATTCATTCTTTAAAACCTCTTGGTCATGCAAAGAAACCACATACGTAGCAACCGACATTTAAACAATTTGACTATCACTTCTCCCTTATTGTCTTGCATGTACAAGCAAATTAGCAATAAGATTATGCTTATCTCGATTAACATGGAGTGGAGGAATAAACTTTTCTAAGAATCGTTTGTACAATAGTACAGAAAATTATGTGAATGTAACACATGAGCTTTTTTATAATTATAATTTGTTTTACCGCCCATCCAATTACAAAAAGAAACTGAAATGGTCAATATATTGTATAACCTATTTCCAATAATCAACTTTGTTACACAACACTTTGTGTAACAACAGCACTTCATGAACCTAAACTTGTCTGATACAATCAAGTTCGCTACGTGCTATGTATGCGTAAAACACTAGAAGAGAAACCAGAGAAAATACATTAAGATAACAAAGCGAAACTTGAGTCACGAGGACCCTCACTCAAAGGTAATTGTCCTCGTCCTAGGCCCGTGTCCACTGGTTCGGGTACAGTAGGCAGGGACAGCGTGACGTCCGTTCATACTGAACACGAGTAACTGCTGCTGACAGTCTTAGTTGCGTTAACATAAAATATGTTCCGAACTTTGCTACATTCTGCATCCCGCACTTCACGAACTATTTCTTCTCTCGCGGTAGCCGTACAGAGCGCGGTGACGTCACACGCTGAACTCGTGCTCACTGCAAGCAAATATAGAGATGTAAGCTAATGCCACGCTGGGGCTGCTTTATCTCCCCTGAACTGCAGGTTCTAGATGGAAGACAATGCACGCGGAGCTCTCCTCCCTAAGTGTTGCAGGTAAGTCGCCGGTGTCCCAAAATGTCGACACTGCTGACTGAAAAAAACTGGCCATTCCTCAATTGTGGATCACCGTCATCGACGACAAAATTAGCACTCACAATTCCAGAGAGCTTGCTGCGAGATCAACTTGGACTTTACCGAGAAATCCCTCCAGCAATCCATTCACCTCGATTCAACAGTCGTCCATTTCGACACCTCAAAATGCCACTTTTATCCAATTGCAATGTTCAACGTCATGTTCGAGGTAATTCAGAAGCTCCACAAGAAGGATCTGAGCATCTCCCAGCTCGCCACCAGCATTACGGAAAGTAGTTATCACCGAACCTCCAGCTCGCGTACCTACAACCGTACACAACAGGAGTTCACAACAGACACTTTCAGCCTGTATTACAGCCTTCCCGACACCTTAATCACCTTAACGACAATTATTAACAAACTACAACTCTTAACAACACTATAAATAGCAACATTAACACGCCCGACCACCTAACACGTTGCATACTCCAGCCACCACTACGCCGTCACCGCGCGGACTTCCATCTTACACGTGGTACGACTTAAGAGTTTAAATATTCCAACAGCACGTGACCTCTGCTGAAGTATCAAAACACTCTCGTACATAAAAATGGTTCAAAACAATGTCGGGAGTCTTCCAACATGATTAAGTCAGTATATCTACTCCTGGTATATCCGTGATTCACTGCAGCGCCAAATGGAGAACCGAAAGTCAAAACCTAAGTAGCTGTTTATTTCGTTCACGTACCACAAATCTGATTAAATGCCCATTAATGTCTAACAGCAGTATAATCACATATGCAAGATGATTTGTGTCTTTTAAAATTCTCTTCTAACCTGATTTCACGGTGCCTATAAACGAGAGTTGTATAAAATCAACTGTACGGAATTAATATATTGCCTATTTTAACTCTTTTTAATCCATTTCAGAAAAATATTACGCATTCCAATGTCACAAATGTATCTCATTGGACATAAACACAGAGAAAAATATATTCTACGATAGTAATAACTAGAAAAGTGCATATGTTCGCTGAAAACTTATTTTAAATGAAAACTAGATGGATGGTGTTTCTAAACGATTATTAAGTTTGTGTATCCTCGTAGGGGAGAAGATCCGTCCCCTTCAGCTGCCGTGGTGCGGGCGCTGCGGACCCCTAGCACTCGTGGTACCTCTGACGTTACTAGAGGAACCTCGGGCCGAACATTCGAGCCCCTCCCTGATACGGAGTTCGGATTGGGTGGGACTCGAGGGAGCTGTGGTTCCCGATACCCGTGGGAGATCGGGTACGTCTCCGGACGGGGTTGAGAGAAGCCATCAATATTCCCGCGCACTAGCCAGCATAGCTGGTAGAAGGTGTGCTAGATCGCCAGGCGGTCATATCGGTAGCCTTCCCATTTTGGTGTTGGCGCGCGTAAGTGGCGTATCCACTTCCATCCCGTCTTGAGTCCACAGGACCAGATGGGGGGGGGGGGGACTTGCTAGTTTCTAGGTTTTGCCCCAGGAAAGAGCCTCGGAGGCGCCGGGCGTCTTTTTGGGACAGCCCGGTAACTCCCTGGTCGAAGGAGGCCCGGATCCTTGGTCCTACGGGCCCAGGACTAATGAGAGTAGATCCTCTGGCATGAATTGAATTGAAAAGTTTGTGTATTTGAAAGTGTTGTGTATGTTTGTGTTCCTTAATTGCAACTAAATTATAAATCCTTAAAAGATAGGACATGCAGCTGGTCTTAACAATAAGGTAGTCAGGTACATTCAAAGGTTCCATTTCTGGAAGAATCCTATTTCTGAGTGTAAAAGAATACAAGTTAAACCAACTTCTGTAAGATTTATCACCGAAGGTAATGCTCCAAATAAAAACAGTATTTTTACCATTTTAATTGGGATATTAACTACCCTCTGGAATGTATGTAATACTCCTATTACACGATATACTTAACAAAATTCATGAAATGGTGTCCTAAGTGATGCTCTGCTACAACAAAGGATGTACAACCCGCATCCACTTATCTACTTTAAAGCTTAGTGCATCTTGTTCTTCCTTGCTTTTCTGTCATACTATCTCCCTTTGAATCGTCTGGACGTAATATGAAAGGAAGCTTCCGTCTGTGTGCTTAGCAAGAGTGTTTTTATACACTGTAGAACTGCAAGACAACGGTATTTTCAGGTCACGGTTATATCTGTCAGTTACTATGCTTTAATAGCCACACGTAACCGTTAACTAGAAAGTTCGTAATGTCCTGTTATGGTTGCAGTAATATCTAATGTATTTCAGTTACAAGAAAGTATCTATGTATTACTCTGTAAAAGACGATTATAGGTGCAGTATTAATGATCCTCTGATAATTATGCACAAGTACCCTCATCTTTACCATTAAAACAATGACCGTTCAGCCCGCCTCGATAGCGTAGATGGTAGCGTATCTGCCTCACCTTCAAGAGATCACGAGTTCCAATTTCGGTCAGGGTGAGTTACCTGGATAAGGCTTTTCTGGGGTTTTCCCTTATCCTGATTGACGAATATGGGGTAACTCTAAGCTCCATGGACCCCAGACTCATTTGAGCATCACCGCCCATTTCATTCATCGTCCGATGTGACTTAACGTTGGAGGACGTAAATCACAAAAAAAGACCGTTCACAATCAAAATGTTATACAGTATGCATTTGTAACTTTTCGCGCAATATCATATAAATTATTTGTATCTAAGTGAATTACATTTTACACGACTATTATTTATACTTGTCAAGTGTAGAACTAGTGGTGAATGTTCACTCGTTTTAGAGTACGAAAGAAACTGGATTGTAAGGGAGGGACAAAATGAGCTAAGGAGAGTTCTGAATTTATATATTAAGAGCCAAGACACTTAGTTTATATTGGTAAGCAGAATAACACAGAGAACGAGTTTTATTTACACTCTCGGACCCTCCCATAGTATAATGGAAGTGAGAGACTGCATACGTTTGCCCAGAGGCCTCTTTATCAGTCTAGAGTTCTTTTACGTGTCATACATTTACGACACGTAATTACGGGCTTAACATCCCTTCAAACGAAGTCGTATTAAGAATTCTTACGCCTCTCCCTACACCAGACTTGAACCCGCTACTTGGGGAACCAGAAGTTACGCCTAGACATGGAGGAAGACAGAATATCTTGAAAAGTAGTGCAATATTACGTAATGACTTTTAGTGAACCCGTGCTTGTGCACAGTCTAACCATACGCTGTGAATATGTCTTCATTACATTTTTGCCGGTTACTGAGTACCTGGTTACTTTCTGACTTCTTTGCCTTGGATCGTTATGATGGTTCAAATTTACAAAGTAGACTTTACGGTAGTTGTCTCCGTATAAGAGCACATTAATCCCAAATAATTCTAAGGATTCCGTGACCCTCATGTTATGGATCGGTTCAGTTGGATCAAGCAGTCTTAGTGAACCTGCGGGTCGATTCGACCGCATCTTTCACTGGCTGGAGTAGAGTTTGTTACTACCTTGTTTTCATTCAGTAGGAATCAATTTCTTTAGCCGATGATCAAAGTATCCTTCTCATCAGAAGTAAATCACATTGTAGGAGCCTCATGGTTTCGCTTTATTGGGGCTTTTTTTTATTTACGGAGCTCTAATTTGGTTCGCAGCACCCCATTCCATATTGCGCGTGAAAGACCGTTTAATTTTGCTAAGGGGCTTCTTTATCAGGCTGGCGGTTCTTTTACGTCTACGACTCGGGCCCACCCACTTTACTTCCCTTCTGGAGAGAGCCATGCTAAAAATATTTAGGTGCGTAAAGATCTATCACCCTCCGCCAGATTTGAACGTGCTACGTCGGGATCTAGAGGCCAGCATGTTACCAATAGATCTCGGTGGACACTTTACTTGTGTGAACACCTTGGCTACTATGTCAAACTACATACAAAATGAACTATACAATATGGGGAAACTGTGTCTCCCTTTCATATTGTCTTTAAAATGTGAATAAAAAGAACTCCAAAGGTTAAGCGTCAAACATTTAATTCCGTCATGGTGTTTTAATACGAATTAAGCAACGAAAGAGTCAAAACCACAAAAGAAATAAAGAAAAACCACTGTTAGGTATTTTCTAGAGTGGCAGTATTACCTTGACAAATCTTCGCCACATTCTAGATAAGGAAAACACACGCAACCGACCATTCCGTTCTTCCGTATTCATACATCTGTAACCTGAGGGTCACTGGTCGGTCAAAGTAATTTCTTCCAAGGAGAAAAAGAGTATATTAAGTTCTCCAAATAGCCACAGGACGTCATTGATGTATCCATTATAAAGTAGCCCACGGCTATCGTCAAACACCATTTATTGGTAAACATAACATGTACAAAGGGATGAAAGTGAAAATCACAAATCTCATTCGATTTGTCTTTTAGCATAGAAGCGTTAATCCAATTTTATTTTCTTCTTTCAATAAACAATAAAAAAAGGTTATTACGACTCAAATGTAAGGTCAGATTTATTAAAAAAATAAATAATATTTACAGAATCTTTTCTATGCGTTTTCACCGACAAAGCAAGCAACACACAGAGAAGCCAAGCTAAGCTTTCTTCACTACTAGGCGAGTTTTGATCAGAGGCGTACGTATAAACAGTTCAAGATAGTTATTAAAATTTATGGCAAAAAGTGATTACAAATTTCTGTAGTAGTGTATAAAGTTACTCTGTGCAAAGTTTGCTTTCAATCAGTGTCAATACACGTATTTGTGGGATTTATCACGAAGGTTCCTATGTTTAGCCATTGCAAACCTAAATCCACACCTCCTTATCCTTTCAAAAGCTTCCTAGGCTCTTTGAGATTAGTTTATGCATGCTAGCTTAAAACTGACATGAACGTGAAAACTAGACCAAGAAGTTATATGGGTTCCACGAACTGAACTTTGATGTGGTATCGTCAACTGGTAACACCGTGGACTTAGCCCTTTACCTGTCAAAAAGCGGAGGACATTTGCGAGTACTCCCAAACATCTTATGTAGGTACATCAACGAGGCAGCTTCAAATTCAAACATCAACAGGCAGCAATTTACTGGACGCAAAAATCTGTAGCCACAAACTATTTTATATTTTGGTGACCTTACGTGAAGACATTCCAACATGCAAAAACATACACAAATTATATATATATATATATATATATATTATATATAATATATATTATATTATATTATATTATATTATATTATATTAATTATATTATATTATATTATATTATATTATATTATATTATATTATATTATATTATATTATATTATATTATATTATATTATATTATATTATATTATATTATATTATATTATATTATATTATATTATATTATATTATATTATATTATATTATATTATATTATATTATATTATATTATATTATATTATATTATATTATATTATATTATATTATATTATATTATATTATATTATAATTATATATATATATAAATGGCGTTATCCACAATACAAAATGTACAGTACCTTAATTACTTCTTTCTCCTTCGGTATCTATCTATGATCGAATCCTCCAACATTTTAAAAAAGAGAGAACCCGATCAATGTCATCAGAGAAGAGATGGCCATGACCAATTAGAAACACACCTATATCCAAAGCCGATGTTTTACGAAACATTTAAGTGTGATCAATTATGATGTATCTGTATTAAAGTATACACGATAGCCAGTGACATTTGATTAATAATTTTGAAACATGTAATAAGAGTTTTCGAACGTCGCTGAAAAGATAAAACATAAGCAAAATGTCAAGGTGGTAACCCGCAATGATGTGGTTATCTGCTTTGGTGTGTTCGACTGTAGAGTCTTGATCAATGTAGTGAATACGAACCACGCACTGATCGCCAAACTGGATAGGATAGCATAATGCAGTTCTTTACCTGAAGAGCGTAATGCATGGATCAATAAACTCCCCATTTGCTGGAGGATGTGGTGTGCATACAAGCTTGTGCTATACATCATTCGTATTTGACAAATACATACAGAAAATATAGATCGGAGGTGGGGTATGAACCAGACCTTGAAGCACTCCATAACCTCCATAGGCATTTCAGCTATCGCGTTCCTTTTAAAAGCAGACTTTTACACAAAACAACGCCATTAAAGAATGCGATTTGATCTACTAGGCAATAGTAATGCAAAATTGGTCGCAAAATTGCTGCATTAATGAACAACTTCACGGTAAACCGAACACGCAAAATAAGCACCCAAACAACTACAAACATTCTCCTATGGAATTTCAAACTTAAAATAAGTACGCTACACTAATTTATATTTACTACAATGATTTTGGTTATCTTGTCGCCACCTAAAAGCTATAAATCTGGCTTTTTGCCCCTAAGGTCGTGCATTTATATCCTATTAGAGTGCCGAATCTAAAATTATCAGGGCCAACCAGGCGGAACATTCTTCCTATCATTGTGGGTGACTTCGGTGGTTTGGAGGCTTCCTTAAGGAGGTCATGCCAACCCTGTCCGTGTCATGCCCGGTCAACACGAGAAAAAGCCGCTTCATCTTCCAGGCGAAGAACGTTGAGGATTACCAGCTTCTCCTCAGAGCACTGGACGGAAAGTCCATATATATCACCTCCGGCCTGGATAAGAGCCGTGACATTAAGCGGGTCATCAGAGGCCTGCCAGTGGACACATCGGTGGGTGATACTGCTGACGACTTCAGTCCCGTCTGGCAACAGCCCCGTCTGATTAGGCAGCTCACCAAGCCAGCTCCACAGGATCAAGCTGGCCCTATCCCCATCCCACTCTTTCTCGTAATGGTGAAGTGGGCCAACGATCCGGAGGGTAAGCTAGATGGTGACTCAACCATCTGCTACCTCCGCGTAAAGGTAGAAGCTGCCAGAAGCTCTGGTGGTCCAAACCAATGGCATCGATATCTGGCGTTCAACCATTCCAGCGCCTTCTGCAAGCGAAATTTTGGGTGCTTGAGGTGTGGTGGACCCCAAGATAAAGAGGTCTGTCCCAGGTCACCCACAGATGTGCTCACCTGTGCCAACTGCAAGGGTGAGAATGTGGCCTGCTACGGTGGCTGTCCTGTCCGTAAGGCAGTTGTAGCCGCAGGTAGACCAAGCCCCCCTGCCAGACAACTGCCTACATCTGCCAGGGCGGAGCAAAGACCGCTCCCCAGCGATTGGCCTAAGCTCAGGCAGACGGCCAATCAGAATCAACGCAGGAGGGTGAAGAGTGGACAAAGTCTGTCCAGTACCTGGGAGTCAAACTGGACAGAGCTTTAACTTTCCGCCATCACATCAGGGACCTCTCGGCTAAGGTGAAGGGAGCAATTGCTTCCCTGTATCCAATGCTGCGATCAGGTTCGAAGCTGGTTGGCGTAAGTTACTCCTCTTCCGAGCGCTGGTAATCCCATTGATGCTGTATACCTGCGAGATCTGGGGCATGGCCATATGTCATATGCCAGCAGCCTGGCATATCTTCAAGGTGCACAGAATAAAGGACTTCGGTTTATCTATTCTGTGGGTTGCTCTTTCCCTACCAGGTTGCTTCGCGAAGCCTCGGGTCTTCCATACATGAAGGATGAAATTAGGCCTCGGGCATCAACATTTTACGCTACTTTACCAAACCATAGAAGTGTCCTTGTTAGATCATTGGGAGATAATGATCCCACTAGACGTCGTTTTAGGCTGTTCCGGGTACCCCGTAGAGCTTGCAGGCATTAAAATGAAATGAAATGTGTAGTGTTTAACGCCCGCTTTTACTACATACGGCACCGCAGGCGATGACACTGATGATACATGAAATGAAGATGGAGCAACGGTGGAATGAGATGGCGGGGGAAACCGGAGATCCCGGAGAAAACCCGCCCCAGCGCCGTGTTGTCCACCACAAATCTCACTTTGCAGTCGCCTGGGATCGAACCCTTGGTGAGAGCCAAGCGGTCTAACCACTGAGCCACGGCGCGGCCTGCTTGCGGGATCCCGAGATAATCCAGGAGCTAATCCTTAAATCAGCAAAAGCTGAGCTCCACATAATTCTCTAAGTTGTTTGGCATCAACATTTTTCAACCTAAAGCAAATTTAAAAATAGAACACCAGGGTGCATAAGGTTTCGCATCCATTCCTATAACCCGATGTACAAAAAATTTATGTACCCTCGAAACAAATTTTTCCTACAAACCCATAACCCATCCGACAATATTCTGAAGAAAAAAAACACCTACCTGCGGTAAAACCCTTAAAGGGTGGGCACGCAGCAGAAACCTTCTGGCTATATACAGCCAGCCAGCACCTCGGTCGGTCGGAATCTAAAATTATAATCAGTTTTCCTCCATTACGTACACTTTTTCTTGCATTAATTCTCGATAAAGTATAGTAATGAATCAACAATATCATACTTGATATCGTAAGATGGCTTTTCAAACTTAACCCAAATGATACCACGTACTATTAGAAACAGATATGTACCTATATCAACCATTGTCTACACACTACCATCATCAACAAAGTGTTCAGTCTTGATTTATTTTCCATAGTGACAAAAGATAGTACGAGGGTGGTCTGAAGTTTCCGACCAAATAAAGATACAAGACATTTTTTTCAATTTTTTTTTTTTTTCAACATAGTCTCCTTGTAACTCTACAAAATTCTCCCAGCGATGCTGCCATCTCTGTAACCCTCCAAATAGTACTCGGCGTTTTTCTCTGCAAAAGAATTGTTCAGGAAGGTAATTTCCTCTTCATTTCATGAAAATCTCTGTCCTCCAAGCGCAATTTTCAGATGAAGGAGCTTAAAGAAGTGTCCTGGGGCTAGATCTGGTGAATAAGGCGCGTGGTCAAGCAGTTCAAACTGTAATTCATGGATTTTCGCCATTGCACCCGCTGAGGTTGTGAGACGGTGGGGTGTCTTGATGAAACAGGATTTTCTTTTTCTGCAAATGTGGCCGTTTTTCCGCAAGTCTGCCTTCGGCTTGATGTGTAGTATGCTCCTGTAATGGTTTTTCCTTTTTGAAGATAATCGATTAAAATAACTGCATGACTATCCCAAAAACATTCGCCATCACTTTCCCAGCCGAAGAAAAGGTTTTTGCATTTTTTTGGAGCAGTCCTTTGCAGTCCACTGTTTGGACTGTATTTTTGTTTCGGGCGCATAATGGTGTATCCAAGTTTCATCTACAGTAATTAATCAGCGCCGAAACTCGGATTTATTGCGCCTAAACTGCGCCAACAGAGCGTAGGAAATGTTCATTCGAACACGTTTTTGTCTAACGTGAGCAAACGCGACACCCAATGCACGCACAACTTTCTTATGTCTAAATGCTGATTTAATATATGACATATTCATAGCCTCTGCTATCTCTCACTTTAATTCGGCGGTCGTCTAGCTCCATTTGGTGATCTTTGGCGATGTTTTCGTCGGTAGTTGCGTCCCGAACGTTCATCGTCTCTCAAGCTCTTACGGCCACGTTTAAATTCAGCTGCTCAAAATTTTAATGTGGAAAATAATGGTGCACAGTCCCCATACAAAGAATCCAACTCATCTTTGATTTGCGTAGGCGTATTACCTTTCAAAAACATATTTAATGACAGCTCAAAACCAGAAAAACTCAAAAACTCAAAACTCACTCAAACGACTGTTACATAACAATTGAGCGTCCAAAATGTCTGGAACTTTGGTGAGTAACTGTCAACAGATGAATAACGAAATTCACTAGCTTTTATTTACGAGTCTTTATGTTGAGGTCGGAAACTACCCTCGTAAAAGGTTTTGACCACTTGATTATGGGTGCCCTGGAAGCAACGGAAAATTAGCTTGATCTAAAGGATATACTCTAAATGAACGCACCTTTGTACAAAAAAGTCTGTAAATGTGTACGCTACTATGCTATTTTGCTTTAAGTTTACATTCACGTGGCTTTCTCTGCCCAATATCATTTATTTTTTTCTACGAACTACTTCTTACACTGAGATAAATGTTTGTAGATATAATTTTGTCGCGTTTTGCTGTAAGGCACACAGGAGGCTGAAATAATATCCCTCTCTTCATAAGGTGGGGATAGTGTTGCCTTTCAAATTTCATACCAGCAGGTGATCAGAAGAAACGGAGAAATAATAACGTTAACGCTTTAAAAAAAACTTAAAATATCATAAAAAGACTGACAATGTGTTTTAGCGGGATCTAAAGTTTGGCTTTTATTCAAGGGCATCTAAGATATGTAGATAAAAAGCAGCAAAAATGTTCTAAATAAATGGTAGTTTTAGAGTTGCAGATTTTCTTTAATTGAGATAAGGTGCTGCTTACTCGGGTGTCTGAGGGTGATGCTGCAATTAAAAAAGTCGAGTGTTCGACACCACAGCGAGTGAAGCGGAAGGAACAAGAGTCCGCTTCACCTGTTTCCTTATGCCACTACGCCCGAGGAAAGGTGAAATGACAGTAAAACCTGGACATGGTTGCAATATCTTCATGCGATAGGCATCCTTGGCAGAAGATGCACCAGGTTTGGTTTCCATCCGACTTTTATTCATCAATTGGTTATTCTACCTACCTCTCTCTTTCTGAAATATTTTTCTAAACATTGTTTTTCTTCCCATTCAAGCATTAAACCTCCAAAGGCTTGTTGCGTGCTCCAGATGCGTATTTCATTGGGTTATCCATCTTCTTCTTTTTCTTGGGGGGGGGGGGGGATCCAATGTTTCGCTTTCCTTTAAGTCTGTAATTTTATATTTTCTTCGAGTATCGTTCCTAATGCATTCTACCTGCGTGTTTTAGCCACTCTTGTCTGTTATGAACTAGCTGTTTGCTTATGATGATTTCTGATATCACCATTCTTTATTCTGTCTATTCTAGTCCCAAAACTTATCTTAAGAATCTCATTTCTGCCACCTGCCTTGTGCTTTTATCTTTGCTTGTTCTTATCCAAGTTTCCATACTGTATAGTGCTATTGGAACTGCATTGTTTTATAAAATTTCATCATTGTATTCGTTCTTACTTTATTTTCTAAAGTTCTTTTAATTTTTCCACAAATTCTTGAAAAAAAACTAAAATTTAGTTCCAACATCTACTTCTTTAATGTATGATACTGTAAATCCTAAAATTTTAAATGTATTTACTTGTTCAGTTATGTTATTGTCTATGGATTCTATTGACGAGTTCCTTGAAATGCCATGGATTTAGTTTTATTGTTTGAGATGTCAACACTGTAATAAAGAATTATTTTATGTAACCCAAACAGTGACCTTTGTAGCGTATCTTCATTATCAGAAATGATTACTTGGTCATCTGCATATAGGAGTGTCGTTAAAAAATTGCCCTTATTAATATCAGAAGCTATATTTAAAATATTTAGCCGCTGTTTCGATTCTCGGATTGCGTTGTCTAAATAGGGGATGTTCCACCTAACTCTGCGACCTCAAATATCTCCGAAATGAAACAAAATATAAAAATTCCAATTGGCCAGGAATGTACTATGCCAGGGGCTCATACAATGCGAAGGTATTCACAATCCATAAAGATGAACACATAACACTTCCAACATCAAGTTGCGCCTTTTAAATGGAACATGTATGTTTATTCTAGCAAAATGACAACTATAGAGCAACATTAGTGATAACACAGTTGGTTCCGCTTTTCTAAAAACAATTACTAGTGACCCTCAGAAACTTCATTGTTGTGCGTTACATCCGACATAGAAAATGCACCCACAAATCACCAGTAGCGTCTTGTCCGATGAAACCGTGTAACTTCAACAGATGTTCGAAGTGCCCTCCGTTTGCATCAATACACTTTTGGAATCTGGTAACAAGAGAGTGTTCCACAGATTACAGTGTTTCTACAGATATTGCCGCACACGCCGCAGTAATACGATGTTGCATATCCTCTACTGTCATTGGCGGTTCTTGAAACTCTTTCACTGTGCCGCACAGAAAGAAGTCTAATGGCGTCAAGTCTGGGGACCGAGCTGGCCATCGCACAGGACCTCCCCGTCCCATCCACCCATTTGAGAAGTTCGCATCCACAACGTCTTGAAACTTGTGCATAATATGCGGGACATCCATCATGCTGCAACAACATTGATAGACGCGTTTCTAATTCCGCATCCTCCATGATTAGGGGTACAGTGTGTTGCAGAAATGATGTATATCACTGACCGTTTGATGCTCCCTGATAAAAATAGATATCTAAAATACGGTTACAAATGATACCGCACCAAACATTGACACCCCACTGTCGCTGATCAGCAACTTGGCGAGTACAGTGGGGATTCTGCATGGACCAGTAGTGCATTTTCCGCAGATTCACATGACCATATTACTTAGAAATGCTGGATTACCTTGCAACTGCTTAAGTGCAAAACGACAGAATACAATGTGGGATTCAAGGTCATTTCCGGACACTTCCTGATGCAGTGAGATATGGAATGGATGAAACCGATGCCTTTGCAAAATTCTGCTCACACTACTGCGGCTTATTCGTGCAATCTGTCGGACACTTACCTCAGGATTGTGCGCTACAGCAGCCAGAACAGCAATTTCGTGTCCAGTGCTAGTAGCTTGTCTTTGTACGTTATCGCTTAGTGGAAGCCCAGCTTCCTGTTTTCCTGAGCTCCATGGAGAGGCTGGCAATGGTACGAGGCGAAGGACACCGTTTATCTGGGTCGCGTTCAGCGGACATTCACAGCTGTAGTTGCATTTCTGCGACAACAATATCCACGTTTTCTTCGTTACTGAAGGCCGGCATATCGACTAGATGATGGCAGCTGTTACACGCCACACGAAAACACGATTTAATGTGTCAATATGGAGAGCAATATCCGAATCGTATGTGAATTATGTTACAGTATGACAGCAGACCAGATCAGGAGACACTAATCCTTGTTTCACATAAGCTTGCCCCATATCTCTTAACGGCCACGTGACCTAATCACCTCTCATTGGCTGCTATTGTAGTATAGACTGTTGTGCGGTAAAAATTAGTTCGTCATTTAACATGGTGATATATCTTTATATGTTGGAAGAGAACTGTCAAATTTATATTTTCGTAACTGTTTGTATTAAATGTATTACGCAATAGAGTTGATTTATCTGAAATGCATGTTAATTCTTAAACGAAGTAAAGAGGAGGTTCCTTTGCTCTCAAGCACATGGCACGATAGCACGTGATTTAGCGGTAGTGATGACATATTTGTTTATATAACTTTTATCACTGACCTTGTTTTGAACTGGATTAGTCATATATCGCCATTCGAAGATGTGTTGTGTCGAGTGCGGGAGATAAATTATTTTATTGATTATTTATTGCGCGGTACTTATTATATATATAGTGGCAGAGTCTAACGCCAGCTTTTCGCTGAACCATCGCAAGGGAAAGCCTTTACAAAGCGGCGAAAAAAGAATTGTGTTGCATGTGTTTAATGCACTCACGGAGAAGAATCCGTCTTTGTCAGTGAGAGAAGTCGAACAGCTGTGCTCTGAATTTATAGGTGTTAGATGCGTAGGAACATCGCGACATGAAATTGAGACAACAGGAAAACTTACCACTCCAGGGGCGATATTGCTTTGTGGCGAAGACGTTATTTAAGGACAATCAGATTGTACCAGGATACAAGTCGCAAAATATACTACCTTGACGAGAACTTGGGTGAATGAACACACAAGTATGGCGTGACACGACTTTTAAAACTGAAAGACAAGCATTTTTGCAAGGTATGCGTGCTGGTTTTAAAAAATCCCAGTGGAAAAGGCCGAAGGCCTTTCATTATAAACTTGTTTCAGTTTCATTGCTCATTCATTCAGTTTCAACTTGCTGAGTTTCATTATAAACTTCATTATTTTTGCATGTCTTCATATTCTTATTTGTATGATTTTATCTTTCTTCCTGGCAATTATTGTGACGTTTACTGCAGTTTTATTGTGACGAGAAGGCACCGCCTATGGCCTATGGCGCGAAAGCATTAGCCAATTAGGATGAGGGGAAGGTAGTTGCACGCGGAGTGATACATGTCAGCGGTACAAGGTTATATATAACAGAGATTAGTATACTGAAGTCGAGCTGATATCGGTTTATTTACAGCAGACTACAAGCCAGTGCAAGCAACACCTGCTCGGAGCAAAGGAATACATGCGTTGCATTACGTCAGAAACGGTGGCGCCGCTGCCATCCTCTAACTGCGTATTTCAGAACGTATGAGGTTTAGAAACGTGAAACCAAATGTGTTATCACTAACTGTAGCTATAGTTTTCATTTTGCTAGAATAAGTACACATGTTCCATTTAAAAAAGAAAAAACGCAACTATGTGTTGGAAGTGTTATTTGTTTATCTTTATGAACTGTGCATACCTCCTCATTTTGTGAAGTACAACACTCCTGTCACACCCTGGTATAAATACTTGCTGTCTTAAAATTCAGATTTTTTTCGCACACGCACACGCGCGCACACATATTTGTATCCTTATATGTTTCTTTAAATATTTCAGTAATTGATTTGGTATTTCTCTGATAGTCATTAACTCCCATATTTTTTTTCTGTTTGCTTTATCAAATGCCTTGGGAGCACGAGAAACCCACATCATCAACTGATTTTGAGTGGTACTTCCTCTTCTCTATAGGAATTTGGAAAGAATAGTGAATTTGGAATCCGAAAAAGTCATGAAATTTATTTATTTGTTAATTACACAATTGAAAACAGATTTTTAATTGCTTTGAAAATTAATGAATTAATAAAACTGATAAATACGATTCCCCATGCTTGAAGGAATATGTAGTAAAATTTGCATCTCTCTACCAATACGAGTTTGTGGTCAGGTATAATCAACATAACAGCACTTCTTTCTACATTTAGTATTTGCTCGCAATCCCGCTAAACGAAAACTAGTTTTCTTCTTCGAAATAATGTTGTCGGATAAACGTACACGAAAATTAAAATCCCATATTTAATGTTTCTGAACAAGCTGTTATTTCATCTCTTGCGATCATCGCAAATGTCCCCAAGAACATAGTAAAACAGCGAAAACAGCAATTATTTGCATTGCACCACAAAAGGGAGCATTGCATCAACGATAAAGTAATTTAAATGATGGCTATTAGGGTTAACCTCAATGTATGTCCAGTCTGAAATAATTTACCCTGTTTCTGTCGTCCATAATAATTCCTATGTTACAGTGAACGGCTTAGTAACGATGTTTAAAAACGTAACAAATAGCATTTATTGCGAGAATGAAGTACATATTCCCCATTACTGACTCACCGCGACATGGCACTGAATCACTCTGAAATGTGACGTTTAATGCGGCCGAAGCAGTGGTCACTGCGGCTTTTCCGTCGTGTTGAGGGCATTGACAAACTTCTGACCTGCAAGGCAAAACATCCTGGATGACAATGGAAACACTCTTTCTACTAACCCAACAAATTCTCTGTAAAGAGATGCAAAATCATTAAGAAGAGTGCTAACCGGAAACTATGGCTAAAAAAACGCTAATGCTCGGCGATGGTTTCATCGAACATTCTTACTTATAGTTTTCCGGGTCTTTTAGTCCACGTAACTGAAAATGCCGGGCAGATCTGGAATATTTCCTTTCCAAATTATAATTTCATTACCATCACTAATCCACCTATTGTGTCATATGCAAGAAGTACAGGCCTTGAACATATTAAATAACGAAGTTTAACGTTATGTGGGATTTATTTTGGATAAATGAACGCGGTTAAAAGTAGCTACTACTATCATAGTTGTAAAATAGTCACAGGTATATGTTAAATCTGTAACAAATAGGACTACAGACACGAATCATTGATCGGAAGATAAGTTATTTAAATGTACTCCACCTTAAACATTAAAATAATGATATTTTTACTGTTTCCTCTTCTGTGTGTTTTCGTATTTATTTTTATGGAATACTTCAAAAGGTGTGTGAGAAAGTAAAAGAGAGAATAGAGAATTAGTGTATTTTTATTTCCCGGGCTTCTTCGCCGAGGTCTGGAAGGCATCAAAGATACCGAAGCTTCGTCAAGGACAGTGCTTGGCATCTTCAGAATGATCATGATCCGTGGTCCGCGCTGGTCAGAGCTCGAATGTGGCAGCCTTTTTGATGTCTTATGAACAATGGCCTACAAGCCAGAGAAATAATACATTGATGAATTTTGAAAAAACTTACTGGTTTCTTCCTCAAAAAGCAGTTTATGCAGCTGGTTTTCTTCTTTGTGACAAAAAGGAAATACAGGTACAGAAGGAACATCGATAGAAGAGAAATTTCAACATTTAGAAATGTAGGTACAACCCAATGCTCTCTATGCCGATAAAGAAGGATCTTCACGACTTACAGCAATTTCATCTTAAAGAATTGGACATAAATGTCCGTTTGTAGATAAAAACAATAACTGTCTCGACGCAATGCTGAGTGAGGGAGGAATCATGTCAGCTTAAAGTGAATTTTATTAGCTAGGTACTTGTGACGACAGTGATTCGCTGTTATTACGTTTCTTGCAAGAAAACTCGTTCTTTCCATACAAACGTTTCAAATTTAGAAATAATTGGATATACCCTTCAGCTACAAAGCTTGACATACCTCTTTCTTCTCTTGCAACTCAAATTGCTTTCTGTTTTACCTATTGCAAGAAAGGGCAAAAGGTTATACGTCACGGCTTGAGAGACTAGCGCTTTCAATTGACAATCAGCCGTTCTACAAACAACGGCAGCGGAAAATGTAAAAGGAAATCAAAGTATGAAAGTGAATATTCATTTCCCATCACTAAAAAATTTCTTCATGCTGGAGAATATTAAATGCCAAAATTATTGCCAGGCACGAGTATGGATTTTTACTTAGAACTGTATTGAAATCTAAAACGCATAAAGAAGTAATCAAGAGATATAAATGAGCTTCACAATTTCTATAAAGATGAATAGGTATGTTTGAAAAGATTAAGCGTCGGAAGGTGCCTCAAAGGTTCATTTTGGCAATAAACAAACAAATATGAGGAATATATCATGGCTTTCAACTGAAACGCGACACACACTTGGCTACTTTCTCCACAGTGGTGTCCAATATAGTTGACTTTTTGTCTTGAAGACAACCTCCATTCTCTCACGGGTATCTTCGATCCATTGACAGAACGGTTCCTGGTGAACAACAGGAACAATAGTGGACAGCTACAATAAGGCACGTACTTATCTTTGTCATAACTTAATAAGACAAGCTGTCATTTCAAGGATTCTATCAGATTCAAATCAAACCTAAAAAAATTAAATCAAAGATCTCCATCTTGTTGAAAGACGAACACTTTGTAATACTGATGCGCGCACACCGTTCCTCAACTGGAACTTGGTGCTGGACACTTCTGTGACTTGCCACATAGATCAACAAGAACTACTCTTAATGTTCTCGTCTTCAAAATTTAAGCACAACAAATCTTAGGCCAACAGATGTACTTAGTATTCCCAAATCTTCCATCGATTACAGTGATTCTTCACTCCAAGCAACCTGCGTCAGGATTAAGTAAAGTGTGACGCGTGCAACTGCTGCTCGCACGAACAGTTATAACATTCTCATGAAAAAATGCAGGTTTGCGGGTTTTTCCGAATTGCCTTTTTCAACCCTTCAACCTGGTCGCTTCTTAATTCGGTAATCTTATCACGTTTTCCATTCAATTCGATGCACAAACGGTTGACCACATTGTGTTTAAGAGGACCACAATTTCCGCATTCACTTGTGCCACACAATCACGTCATCGTGTTGAAGTTCGTGAGTTGCATCAATATGTTCCTTCACGCTTTCACATTAGTATTATGGTTGTTGTATGCAAATTCCGTGTGGCAGGTAGCACCACTATGTCCACCTTTTCTCAAACAAAACACCTCTCTTTTTATCACACAGCTTACATCCGTTATCGTTCATTGGTATATTATGCCAAAATTAATACTCAAAACTATTTCTATTTTTCTCTTTGTTTTTGTGACACTTTGGTATGAAAAATTCTGCTTACAAGTCAATACAGTCGCTGTAAATTTCCCCACAACTTCAATTGACCAGCAGCACTCGGACACTCTTAGTGGTCACGGGAAGAAACACTCACCTGTAAACAGAAAAAAAAATACAATTACTATATTTTTGAAGTAACAGATTTTCCATTTGTACTTCATGCAGCTCGGTTCCTTGTACCTATTTAGATCACAAAAATTAGAACAAGTGGTTGGTTTACCGTTAAATAAATGGTTAGCATGTTTTATATTTCCACCCCATTTCCAAAGTAATAAAACATGTATGAAGTATGTTCCAACCGCAAGTCTTCTTCTCCTGGAATATTATAAAACTTGTGTACACGAAGGATCTCTTCGATCAAAGACTTCTATTTGGAATTTAATTAGCAATAAGGGTGTTTAGGTCCCTGAATAAAGAAAAATTATTCTGAAAAATGATCCACACATAGTGAGGGAGTGGACAAATTATCTAACAGAATATATAGTCTACGATTCATTCATTATGCTATTAATTAGACACGAGTTTAAAGTTTTACCCCTCCCAGATGAAGGTTTCTGAATTGCGAAAGACTTTCCCCTTACATTCTTAAAAGACTCCAGAAAAGGTAGAATCAGACTGAAAAATGCAATGACATAGCCGGGTTTTGAACAACGGATCTTCCGGTCTCCGTTCGGCTGCTTTAACCACCCAATTACCATGTCAACACGACATCGGGCTTATTTAACCACTACTTGGTCAATTAATGGGAATTGACTATTCCTTCACTTTTTAACCGTGTGCTAAGACTTCTTAAACAGTTCGCTTCATGTCATTTACACCAAAACAAAAATAATGAAAATAGCAGGGTTCAGGACGACAGGTATCACGGTCTGGCCAACCTTATGCCAAAGAGCGAAGAGACAAGGGCGCATTTGCTTTGGTCCGAGCTTAGGTGCATTCATGGAACTCAAAAACAAACTTTTCTGATGCTTGGTTACCTGAATGAATGACGGGAGCACGCTTCACGTAGAAAACGAAGGAGAGCAACAAGATGACCTCATTAGTTCATAAGCGACAATGTTAGTATGGCGAGTACCGTCTGGAAACGATAACAACCTCTATTGTTATGTTTCTCAAATGGGAAGAATTCTGGTTTGCAGCGAATGGGATGCGTTTGTGTGCTCAGCGATGTGCCCGCACTTTTCATATTACCCTCTCGCAAATTATCCTTGAGCATGCTAGACTGCTTGGTGCTAGATGTAAGGGAGCCAAAACATAAGTTTCTGAACGTTTATAATAATACAACTGTTAGAATCAAAATTAGAAAAAAGTATATTCGCATATTATGTATGTTTTAAATGCTATGATACAGTTTATGAATTACCGGTTTTTCTAATCCGATGGAACTGGCTCATACATATAGTTGTCAGTGTCACTTACTTCAAGAGACAAAACGTCATTGTCACTGTCTTCATGATATATGTCTTGTGGTATACGCTCAAACTTTCGTCACGTGCTTTGCTTTCCAAGGGTCGTCGTTTTGTAGTTTTTCTGCATCTCAAGTAGTTTTTCCGGTCTTGTTGAACTATCTTGTCAATTGCTTCGTGAATAAGTCGTTCAAGGCCAACGGCAAGATTGGGACCCACCGTTTTATTTGAGCCCGCAGTAACTCAATTTGATTTTTAAGGAGGCAGGCCTCGTGTCCCATTTCAAGTGCAAGTTGATCCAGCTGACACACTTTTTTCTGGTTTTTAAACAGAACAACTGAACGATGCTATTTGAATTCTGTAAAGTACATAAACATGTCCCCAATTACGAGGCAATCATTACATACATATCATGTCAGCGCTCACGTTCTGCAGATACAGCTTTCCACAGGATAACAGGAAATAATCTATTTGCTGTCTGTCTGTCTGTCTGTCTGTCTGTCTGTCTGTCTGTCTGTCTGTCTGTCTGTCTGTCTGTCTGTCTGTCTGTCTGTCTGTCTGTCTGTCTGTCTGTCTGTCTGTCTGTCTGTCTGTCTGTCTGTCTGTCTGTCTGTCTGTCTGTCTGTCTGTCTGTCTGTCTGTCTGTCTGTCTGTCTGTCTGTCTGTCTGTCTGTCTGTCTGTCTGTCTGTCTGTCTGTCTGTCTGTCTGTCTGTCTGTCTGTCTGTCTGTCTGTCTGTCTGTCTGTCTGTCTGTCTGTCTGTCTGTCTGTCTCTCTCTCTCTCTCTCTCTCTCTCTCTCTCTCTCTCTCTCTCTCTCTCTCTCTCTCTCTCTCTCTTTCTCTTTCTCTCTCGAATTTAACTAACACATTAGCTTGTTCAAAGTAATTCTTTTAGCACTAATGTCAATAGTTTACATTTGAGTTCTAAGTACTTACAAATATTAGTATACATATACAGGCCAACTAATAACGATGGACATTACAGTGCTTAGGCGGATATCTTGTTATAATAATAATAATAATAATAATAATAATAATAATAATAATAATAATAATAATAATAATAATAATAATAATAATAATAATAATAATAATAATAATAATAATAATAATAATAATAATAATAATAATAATAATAATAATAATAATAATAATAATAATAATGAAAGCTATATGAGCTATAACTCCTGTTTTTTTTCCGATTGTGTTACAAACGTTACTTTCCTACCTTCCTCGTGAATCACATTTTGCAAATTTTGAATTTTTGTGTAGCGCAAATAGTATTTATTAGAGATAGATTCACTTGACGTTCGTCACACTTCACACTCAATTAAATATGACAATACTGCAGGACTGATTGGTTGCTGGTTCTTGTAGCGTTCAAGGACAAAAATCATCCAATTAAAAGTCACAGTAATGGGTTGTTCTTGCGATATCCATGACTAAAATCCAGTATCTCTCAACTTTATTTCCTTTCGTCCAGTCATTAAGTTTAGAAAATCGTTTATCTGATTGAGAGGAGGATTTCCATAAGTTGGTAGAAACAGTACATATTTTATGAAGGAGTGGTGGATGAAGCAACCAATAAGGAAAACCGCTAGCTAATAGCATACTTCTCTGTTTAAGCTTTATAACGCATTGTATAATTTGATGGTAAAAAAGAAACCACTATGTATTCAGCTTTGTGGAAAAATCTACGATATTTGAACTGACATTTCGCATGTATATTTTTGGTAAAAAGCAAACACATATTTTAAGCTCTTGGTCAAAATTGGCTAGCATTACTTACTCCACGTTACGTCAACTATAAAGGTGTGCGGATATTGTCTGAAACTTTTTTATGAAGATAGGTCAACTCGGGTGACACGAGAGCAATAAACGGGACGAAAACAAAAGCATACGCACGTTTACCTAATGAGTGTGGCAATGATGATAATAATAAAGTTCAATAATAATAATTTTTTCATTGTTTTGGCGGTGTAGATTTTTCAAGCTAAGTTCCTCTGTTGCCACTATTTTCTTGTAGCTTGTGAAAAGCTAGTGGTAAGGTAGTGAGTGAATGCCGTCATGGAACGCTTTCCCGGAAATATGACAAATTAAATGTTATACTCAAGAGTGTGCTACAATAAATGCCGTTTGGTGCACTTCCGCCCCCAACATAGTAACATTGTGAGAACCCACAGCTTTCTCCAGACGCATGCACACACACAAAAGTGTAATGAACTACCCTACGATCGATAGCATGATGGCGCCCGTCATTCTCCACGAAGCCCTGGGGAACTTGCCTGCGGTCCTTGTGACCAAACACCAGCTGTTGCAACATGTTTCTCCGTCCAGAACAAACATTTCCTCCGCATTGCCTTCAATACTTCCAGCAGAAGTCATGTACTTGAATAACAAAACAACGCATGCCTAAGTTTATTATTACTTAACGATCAGTCAACACCATAAAGTACCCCATAAACCACTAAAACAAACAAAAAAAAAGAAACTAATTTATTAATACAAACTGAATATTTTTATAAGTGCCACATTTTTAGTTGCTCTATTTAGCTATGGTTAGTAAGAGAATATGTTTCTATTCAAATTCGACAGAAATTAAAAACAAAAATAACATATACCAAATTTGCTATTTAACGTCTTCCAAGGATACGACACACAAGATTTTCAAAGAAATCCCTCTACTCTTGTGTAATTTTTACATGGAAAATGTCCGTTACTTTCTATTTTCTTAAAAAAAAAAAAAAAAAAAAAAAAAGAGGTCTTCATGATTTGGTAATAACTTACGTTTAAGACCTACGCATAACAAATTAAATTATGTCATGACTTTTATTTAAATGGTAAACCTTAAGAATGACAAATCTTATTTGAATATATATATATATATATATATATATATATATATATATATATATATATATATATCACTAAAGCACACAATCTCAAACTTTTGAAAACACTTTCGAAGTTTGGAGTGGGCTAAAATTTTTGTGGCGGGGAGATAAGCTGTAGAAAATGAACCTCACAGGAGGAGATCGCGGACAAGCATTACTGCAGACATTATTGAAAAATATTGGTGCATAAAATTATCCGAAATTGTTTTTTCCCTATGAATAAGTTACAGAAGTGTTCAAACAAACATCCGAGATGAACTCCACTACAAAAAATTGTCTGCCAGGTAGGTTCCTCGTCCCTCAACCAGGAACAAAACAAATTACGCCAGGAAGTTTGTCAGAGACACCTCCATCGCTACGAGGAGCAGAGAAAAGATTTCTTGAATTGCATTGTGATTTGTGATGAAACGTGGGTGCATCATTACACCCCAGAGTCCTAGCAAGCATGAGTGGCGGCGTGGAGACGAAGTAGGTCCGGTTGAGGTTGGAACACGCCCATCTGATGGAAGGGTGCTTGCAACCGTTTTCTGGGACTTCGCAGGCGCTTTGCTGGTGGATTTTCTACACCAACAGAAGACAATTAATGTAGTCTATTACTGTTACATTTTTTGATGAAGCAGAAGCTGCATATCGCAACAAGCGACGCCGACAACCGATCCGAAACGCCATTCTTCTCCATGACAATACGAGGCCACATACTGCCACTTCAACGCGGGAAAAACTGGAGAACATGCATTGGTCACCTCTGGAACACACTCCTTACAGTCCAGATTTATCGTCCTGCGACTACCATTTGTTTGGACCACTCAAAAAAGATCTAGGAGGACAGCGCTTTGATGAAGATGAGTTCGTGCCCAACTAGCTCCGCAGGTGTCCCTCTTCTTTCTATAAGGATGACATCTAAAACTTAATAATCCAATGGAGAAAATGTGTATCGAAGGCAGGACACTACGCAGAAAAGTAATCTGTATATGAGCATTTTTGTTTGATGATAAAATAAATTTTAAGAAATAATTCCCGTTGATATTTGATCTACTCTTGTATTTTATGTATAAATTCCTTTACTACTTCTGGTTTCATTGTTATATAAATTTCAGTAAGAGATCTTCATAATGAAATACAATTTTTCTCTTTCCCTTAAATAGGGAAATAGAAAAATTAAAACGTGGGTAAAGTATATAAGTGCGTTAGTAAGCCACAAACGGTATATCATTGGTGTATTGGTTCATTATGAAACAAACGAATGACTCTCTCTCTCCCTCACTCTCTTAAATATGCACCAAAACTCACATTGGTTAGGAAAGCAATGAAGTCTCACAAAGTTAAGAACAAACAGAATCAACTATTTTTGCTTACCAACAATTTGCTTACCAATAAAATTACATTTTATCGTAGTTATTTGTTTTCTTAGTTCCACAACACAAGCTTTGTTTCATGAGAGAGCTCTTTGAATATGTAGAGCTGAAAATTAATTATTAGCGTTAATATGCAGTTTGTTTGAATGTAATTGTCCTCTAATTATTTATTCATGCTGTTATATTGAAATGATTTATTATTTATACTTGTCATTTACCCACTCCGGTTTATTATTGCAGCGTTGTTCTGAAAGTGGAGCTAATTGTTAATTTCTGAGAATACACCAATAAATTGCTTATATTCTGTAATTGTTAAAAATTGCTGTTTATGTCTCTTTTGGAATTAAAAGACAATCTCGCTGTGAGCCATTTTAAAACCACAATGACATTTTCATGACATATGCTACTACCTATCCCTCAACAATTCTATTTCGTTCGAAGTTTTTAAAAATCCGTTCACGTAACTTTGCGGAGTAAGAGAATACTAAAGGTGTAAGCCAGGTTTGAATCTTTTAAGAAACGGTTCATATAAATAGCTATGAAATACGGTCTTTTTGCATTACTTGGAAGAAAAAATAATTCCCATTGTGTTATATTCACATTGATTTCTCTACCCTCTTTCCGGATATTTGGTTTTCCATCTACTTTATTTCAATAAAATCTGCTTCCGAAAAGTGGCTATAAAAGACAACATTTCTTGAAAATAAAATAGGGAGCAGCAAAACTCATTGTTTCAGTATTATGTACTGTGTATCTATCTATACGTTTCCATGCAAATGAGAGACTAAACAGAATATCCAAGGGAATTGAAAATAATGACAGAAGTATTGAACCATTTCAAGTATTAACAACGGATATTCCGAGAGGGCTTATGGCCCAAAAACACCTATTTTGAATGAATTATAAATGTATTTGAAAGGCATCTACATTTATATGTAGTAGGTTTCAGCCCACTTATACAAGATTACTACATCATTTCTTCCGATTGAAGACCACTTCACATTATATTCTCAGAATATTTAAGCTATGCACTTCATATACGGTACTAATCAAAATCATTAGAGAAATTCTGAGCGAAAAAAAAAAGATCGAAAAGTGGTCCATGTAGAGGGTACAACGTGGTATGGACTTTTTTAATGCTTCGTTTCAATTAAGTTTGGCATTTAACCAAAGTTTCGTTTTCTCATGTGCTACTCTCTCTCTCTCTCTCTCTCTCTCTCTCTCTGACACCCCCCCCCCCACACACACACACACTCAGATCGTTATTTTTAATGCTGTTATTGAATTTAGAAAGTATCAAAACGTGTATTTTTGGGAAAATCTCAGTATCGAACTTTTGGGTGGAATGCAATATAACAGCTTTTCTGCCTACTGTGCATGTGGTAGGGAAGAAAAAAAATCGATGTGTGCACTCATGACTAGAGCCCGCATTTCTGAGCGAAATGCTTATAAATGCTTTTTTTTTTTTTTTTTTTTTTTTTTTTTTTTTTTGCTGAAATATGGGGCTTGCTTTCTTATTTTGTGATTTTCAATTAAAATAGATTATGAAACGGTAGAGCCAAACTGAAAAATTCAATGGCATAGCCGGGATTTGAACCACGGTTGCCGTCCAGCCACCCTAACCCTTGAGCTACTATGGCCAAGGCTATGGCATTGAATTTGTCAGTCTGGCTTTACCGTTTCATAATGCGTCCTACACACGGCTAGTGTGAAAGAACAATTCATTTCCATTAATTGTACCTAATAGTGGTCCGAAATATAAAGCCCGGGCCTTAAAGTACTTACAGCATAGTAAGTCGTCATTAAGGTAGTTGTCTCATGTGTTTATGAGAACTAATGGTTTATCGGGAAAAATACGAGTCAGTTTGGAGAATTTAATGACATGTCGGCACGTTGACCATAGTAGCTCAAAGGTTAGAGCGGCTGGACGGCAACCAGAAGATCCGTGGTTCAAATCCCGACTATGGCATTGAATTTTTCAGTCTGGCTCTACCATTTCATAGTGCGTCCTACACACGGCTAGTGTGAAATAACAATTTCCATTAAAATAGATTATATTATCCAAATCACGTAAATTTTAAAAGTAAATTTTCACTGTTAAAATCTTTTTATCATTCAGACGGTTTACATCGTCTCGCTTATAGGAGCCCTTTTGTCTCCAGCGTAAAGAAAGTGTTTGTACTGCCGCCGATTAGAGTTAAATTTAATATAGTCCTTCCAAATATATCTTACCTTCTCAGCCAGTCACAACTAGATGGGGATCTTGGTTAAACGCTGTGTCATACCGCAGAATATTTCATGAAGTAAAAGCAGTGTTATACCCCTTAGATACAGAAGTTGCAAGCAGCATTGCCACAGCACAGGAGTGTTTTACTAATATTGGCAACCAAGATAAGACAGAGTACATCACACACGTTTCTCCAAACTACCTGTTATATCACAGTTGAAGGCTCGAAATTCACTTTCTTTGATAGATAAAATTTCACTAACGTTGTCTTCAGAGACTCACGGTGAAGCAATATAAAATGGGTGGCGCACAGTTCCACGTTGACGCTACAGTCTGTAACGAATAATATGGATCGCTCAGGGTTGAGCAATGAGGTTTCTCCCAGGGTATGCGTGGATCTGTATGAGAAGGAGGTTTTAATGACACTGGAATGCCCGTTCCAAACTGTTTAATGACTGCTTCTTTTTATCATAACATCAAACTCGAAGTTGCCGACCAAGGGTTACCAATATTACTGTTTAGAATTACTGTATGTGAAATGCTTATTACTCGATAAAACTTAATTCGTTCTTCACGCACATATGAACTGACAAATATCTTCTCTCATCGCTTCTGGTCTGCCCTCGACCAAGACAGAGGCGATGACTTTCTTAATCGGCTCCAAGCCACGAACTGTCTTCACACTATGCGCAGCTGTGCGTGGGTGTGTAACTTTCACTTCTGGAAGCCCTCTTTTCAGACAAAGATTCCCTTTGTGACTATTTTGTCCATTGTGTTTATTAGTCTCGCTCATGCCATTATTAAGGGTCCGAAGAATACCTTTTCAAACAGAGTCAAGTCCTACCCTTTATAACTCTACTATGAACCCTGTTTCTTACGTTTCTTTTGTTAAAATAACTATTCAACCCAATGCATCTGCCTGCACGTTTTGTAACAAAGATACACAATTTCTCTGAAATCCGTTACGATGGTTTACTTATTGCACCCCTTAATTTCGGTATTTACGGTACCGTTAAAACTACCTTTGGGAAACTTAGTAAGGTATTAACGAAAAAGCCTGGTTACGAAACACTATGTAATATTTCTAAAAAGCTTTCTGGTTCAGAAATGTATGTCGAAGAGGAATTGTGGTGAAAAACTGTGGTGCTTCACATGTTCCAGTAACGTCATGCAACGTTGAGAGTCCTTTTAACTGAATAAAAAATTCTTCACTGACAAACGCAGGAGCTTCACACAAAAAATAAAAAATAAAAATAAAAACTTTCTCGTATACTGTAACAAGCTTACGTAAGGTAAGAAGCAAAAGTTTATGATTAATTTTTTGCTTGGTGCTTGTTTGTTTTATTTTTCGTACCTACCGTACACAGTAACTATGTTTTTCTATTTTAAAACTGCGAGTGGTTTCATTACACAATTACGTTGCCCACTGGACAAAATTACTCGTAAATACGCTACGTACAAGGGAAATGCCTGTTAAGATATTTTATATGCTTATCATACTTAAGTTTCTTTCTCCTATGTACAAACAAGCGACCGGTATTCATTTGCCCCCACTGCTTCCTAACAAAAGTAAAGATGATCGCAAATCAAAGGAAAATACTATTGAGGAGCGACAAATTATAATAAATTTGCACACAGAAGGGACAATCTATGCAGAGATAAGAAGAACGACAAATTGAAGTCATTCAATCATTTGTAGTGTAGTTCGGTGCTACAAACAGCAGCAAATACATGTCAAATTTACCCAGAACTGGGAGACCAGCAAAACTGAATAACAGGGACAGAAGAGCTGTGATTAATCAGGGGGGAAAGCTCCAAGAATTGTATAGCACCTGAAATAACAGTACAGCTGAAGAAATCAATTGGTAAAGAAGTTTATCCACGTACAATCACCAGAATGCTAAATAGTGCTGGTTAACCATGCAAGGGTGCAAGAGATGAAGCCATACGTGAACAAAGTAAATTAAAAAAAAAGAGTAAAGAATTTCTAAAATATATCTGTGGCGAAGTGTAGAATTGTGGAATGATGTTCTGGGTCTGACCAAAATGAATTTAATATTTACCGCAGTAATAGTAGAATCTTAGTCTGGAGGAAACCAAATACTGAATGGGTCCAAAGATTATGATGGGCAGAACAAAACATGGTGGAGGCAGTGTAATAGTGTGAAGGTGCGTGACATCTGCAGGTGTAGAGGTCTTGTTTTTTGTAGACAGTACCATGAATAAGTACGCTTATTTACGCATATTTAAATAATATTTGAAAAAAAAATGCTCAGAAATTAGGATTGCTAATTAGTGAAACTTTTATTTCCAGCAAGATCATGATTTCAAACTCGCCACCGAAGTTATAGCTTTGAACCATTTTCCACAACTTCTGCATGCACCACTATAATCTCCACCTGAATGAGCTGGAAGAACCAGTCAGAACAAGACATATTGCATAGAAAATCCAACTGAAAGAAATACTTTTAGAGGAATGAAACACAATCAGAGCTGGTGTGACATCAAAATATGTGCGGTCACTGCCTAAAAGGCTGTCGTCTGTTCTCTTGCGCAAATCACTAACGACGAAGTATTAAAATCGAATATTTTTGTCCGCTTCAAGTACAGTTTCATTCTATGCATTTCTTTAGAATGAGTATTTCTGTGGGTTTGTTCTTCATGTTTATATTTCTTGGCATCAAAAGTGAAATACACAGCTTGAATTCGTCTCGGTAGAGTTTTTCATACTAATTGTAATCACTCTGTACTTATACTGCATTCGAATATTTGCCCGCCTTCGTTCATACTTGGCAAGTTATCAAGTCAAATATGTGCAAACAAAATGTTTGGAGGCCTCATGCAATTAACAAAATGCAGAAAAAAGGAAGACATTGGAAAATCGTGGACCAAAGTTAGTGGACCTATGTTTCCTCTTGATTTTGGCATGAAATTGCCTTAATGCATTAGCAGCGTTCCTAGTACCATCAAGTGATACGCCTTCTCACACTGTAGGTACCTGCAGTTAATAGGGAAAGAGCCTATTATGAAAGTGCAATGCTTACAGCAAAGTACTACAAAAAGGGCAACTTCTGCAAAGAAGAGCGATGGAAAATTTCCGCAAGAGCGGTGTGGAAAGCAAATCGCTTATGTACAGGAAGTCTTTCTAGTGAAGTTATGAGCTGCACTTCACAAAGTGGTCTTCATCAGAGTTCACAAACTGCTCAAAGCAAACTTTCAACTAGCAGCATGAGCAATGAGTGAAAAATGGTTCGCCACGCTGATCACAAAGGATAATTCCAGCTGAATCAAAAGCGAACTGCTTAAGAGACATAAACCATTCTGGATCATCAGCTGTGAAATCGCTTTTGTAGAGTCCGCAAATAGAATACTTAAAATGGCAACCAGTCATTCAGACCAACGTTTCTATACCACCTGCAACACTATCATGACTAGAAATTATGGGTAAAACATCTTTACTTTTCAGATATCTGTTTACTAAACGGCTAGGGAGCACAAATGTTTGGCAACTGATGTGTTCCTCATTTAATGCTTGTTATGAAAAAGTAAACAAGTTATAGCAATCTGCAAGTCATATTTATCAATAAATGGAAATTTCTTCCTGATGGAGCACAGTTTGGTTTTGCAAAAGATCATATTCATTATATTTTCACTCTTAAGTATTACTTTTGTCAAGCCATTTTTTGTTCGTTTGTATTTTTTAGTTT